>JAOXOE010000405.1:3276489-3295763 GCA_028565055.1 Phoeniculus purpureus | reverse complement strand
AAAGGCTGTCCCACCCCTCGGGCACTCGGGGACCAGCATAAAAGACGCGCCAGGGCCTCTCGCCCTCACACGCAGCTTCTCCCGCCTTCCCCAACCCCAGCTGTGCGTGAACCCGCCGATACAGCAACGGACCCGCCTAGTGCGTTAATATGACTCGAGGCAGCCGCGGGAACGGCCACATCCACATCTCCCGCCTTCGAGGAAAGCGGGCAGGCGACAGGCGAGACCCGGGCTGGGGTGTCCTCGGAAGCTGAGGGGGCCACGCCCGCCAGCCCGGGGCCGTGACCGTGATCCTGATCGTGACCAAACCCTCCCACCGGGGGCCGGAGGTAAGAACGGGAGGCGGGGGTTGGGGCAGGCGGGCACGTTCCCTCGCCGTCGGGGCACTTCCAGCGCAACTCTCGCGCAGAGCCGGGCTGATCCGCGGGTACTGCAAAGCAGGAGTATAAACCTTACTACACAGATAACTAGGTGCGCACTGAGCTGTAGGCACAGCCCGCTGCCATTCCCTCCCTCCCCCCCGCCTCCCCAATCGCACCCGAGTCTCCTGTTTCGCGGGCGGCGGCGGTTCCGCCCGGTGCCAGCGCGATCAGGGAGCTCCTAGGCAGCGCCTCTTCATGCAGAAGGGCAAATTGCACTTCGCAGATTACACCTAGGAGAGGGTGATTTATGGGCTTTCATGACGGCCCGAGCAAATGAAGGCGGTGTCAATTACAGGTCCTCACGCGTAGCACATCATTTTCTAATGAGGGCGTACGCTTGCTCCGGTGCCGTACGCTGCGCGCTTCGACGGGGGGCACTGAGTCAATAAAAAGTCCGAGGGCTGCCCATAAACCAGCCCCGTGTCTTCTGCATGCAGCAGCTGAAGTTTATATATTTACCCTTTGCTAAAGCAGAGGGATGTTACCGCACCCCTGACACTAGTGCCGTTTAGTTTCACCATCTGTCATCATTTAATTTGGTGGTTCCTCTGCCAAATGAAGACTAATCTTTTCGTATTGCTGCATTTCGCTCTGTGCTGCGATTTAGAAATGTAAATAGATGACATCAGGTTTGTAAATCCACTGCCGTGCTGATGGGGACAGCACCTGGGGTAAGTCAGACCTTTCTTCCCTGCCAAAATCCCCACACGCCTTTGCCACCCCAAGTACTGCGGGGCATTTTCTAGCCAGGAGAACATATGATAAATGCTACACCTGCTCAGGCAGAACTTCTCTGGCATTTCCAGTGACCAAATCTCACAGTTTTAAAGCCTGTTTACCAAAAATCCATTTCCCGAGCCGCATGGATTACTGACTTTGCATTTCACTCACGTACATGCTGAAAAACATGAGGGAAGGAAAGGCTGTCAGGTAGGGAGGGGCCTTAACCCCACATTCAGCCTGCAGTAGGGCCCCAAGGCCAGCATTTCACCTCTTCTGAAACCAAGTTCTTTTGCCCTTCATCACAGAGTAGCGATGAAGTCATAGTGACATAAGCTATGAACTTTCCTGATTATTTCAGTGGTTCATCATCTGAAATATCACTCGACATTAAGGAGGACAAACAAGTCCTGGCCTTTCATCAAGCAGTTATAAAACAGAGATGGGGGAGATGGAGGTGAAGGATGAATGTATTCATGTGTGGGGTTAAATCAGTGATTCCTGGGGAAGAAGTAAGGAACTGCTCCATTTCTCATTACCCAAATGTAATATTTCCCTTGTTCAGACACAAGAGTCATGCAAGAAAATGCCTAAATGCTGTACTTTGGAATAATCGCTTTCCTAACCTGGACAGTTATGGCTTTGGGTACAGAACACTAATACTCATTGTTTAGTTGAGTCACCAAGATGATCTTCTGGTTCTATTTTAGGTGTCAGTTTTAGGCTGAAGGAACATTGTTGCCTTTTTACTGTCTGGATGTTTAGAAACACATTGAGAAGTAGGCTTCCCCCCATCCCTACATCCCCTAGATTGTCATTACTTGGTTTAATTGTCATTATCTAGATTTACAAAAAACAAACCCCACAACACCAAACCAACACCCACCACCCACCCAGGCTCTCCTTCAAGACAATTGATAATACTCAGTGCAGGAAAGATTACTGGAATCAATGATGTGATTAAGGCTGTAAATAAGAAGTAAGACATGTCACCCTTAGAAAAAGCCTGCTTTGCTAACAGGAAGATGTGTGTGTTTTACTGATAGGGCCATGGGATGAGAATGCTGCTTCAAATGGAGGTCGATAAGAGAACAATATCAGAAATTAACTGAGAGGCCTGATTAAGATTATTTGTGTCAGAGGGAAAGGTTCACAGCCACCACTCCCTCAATGGATTTCTCTCTTAATTGCCAAAGAGGAGACAAAACAGGAAGGCTCGACCATTTGACTAATCAATAAAAAAAGCTTGCCTTCATGTTTGCCTGAGGAGCACTCCTTGGGTCAGATCAATGTAGCAGCCACCAAAGGTCTCACAGAGGTCACCAGTGATCAAGACATTTTCTGACAGCTTTTAAACAACACTGGAGCCAGGCATCTGCTGCAAGGTTGCAAATGCAAGCAGATCTGGAGAGATGATGTTAATCATCCTCCTCATGCCTATGGGAGGACTCCTGGTGATACAAACAAACCCTATTTATGGCTGTAGACAGGTGTTTTAATAAATGAAGATAAAGTATTACCTCATTACATACTCCGTGCTGCATTAGAGATCAGATATGACAGAGCCTCTTCAGAAGGTGCCAGGAGTCTTCCTAAGAATTGCCATGGATGCATCACAGTCCTGAAACAAATTACAGTGGATGTGTCCTACAGGGTTTTTTTTTTTAAGGACACCTTCTGCCTCTGTTACCTTGTCCCCAAACATTCACACACTTTTCAGGGAGACCACTTGAGCAGCCAGAGGGAGTTCAGTGTGAAACACTACAGTCCATTGCTATTACCTTGCCTTCTCCAACTTTCCATCTATCTTAAAATTTATTGAAGCAAACCCCAAAAACTAGACCAAAACCCAACCCAAACACACAGCCTGTTCTAATGACTTGTGTTTCTGGCTGATCCAAGTCTGCATTGAAATAATGCACATTTTTTTCCTCCACAATTAGGGTTTTCCAGAAACCAGATCTTCTTACAGAATCCAGATCTGGTCACTTCAGCATGCTCATTTCTGCATGTGTGCCTTTGAGCTGGCCAACATACATCCGGCCCAATTCCAATAATATCTTCACGTACTATCGTTTTTAATCTATTAGTTAGTGGCATATCTGACAATCTTGAACTTAGTACTTCTTGCAGTACTGCAGACACACAATACCTACTACACATAACTTTCCACGCTGTGATCAGGCAAGAACGTGTACTCCTTCTGTCTGTTTGCTTGCAGACAAGAGGTAACACCTCTAACTTACCTCACTGAAGATATTCTTGGCAAAATACTTCTCAATGAGGCAAATCGCTTCTTATCATCTGACTGGAATTTTCAGAAAGACAGAAAGCTGGGATTGCATCAGCTGAGAAGCAAAAAACTGTCAAGACAGGCATCATCTTTTATTTTCCCTTTGACATGGTTCAATCAGCTGCTCCCTCGCCTTTGAGCTTCATCGAAAAACAGTTGCCCTGTCTCGAGTTTAACAAATGCTGCTAAGCCTGAATGATTACTCAGGCAAACGAGGACAAAGCAACAGAGGAAAACTCTAGTTGCTTGAGACTCTTAAGCTTCTTAGACACTCAAAGCCACAAATAGATGTAGTTACTCATAATAAAGCAAATGGCTTCTTTTGATTTTCTTCTCAACAGTTGCAGTTCAAGCCTTGAACTAAAGCCTAGCTTGTTTTGAGGTTCAGCCTGAAAGCAGCACTTAAAAATACAACATGTTTATTCTTACAGTACTGCACATATAGTACTTGGCAGAACAAATTAAAAAAACCCAAACCCTAGAGTGTTTGCCTGGAAGAATTTGCAATCTTGGGCCTCAGTGTTCCATGTATATATAATTTCCAGCATAACTCTATCATCTGAGTCATCACACCAACTACACAGCAGATAACAATAGCACCGACTATTAAAAGAAAGGAGAAATATGGGAAAAACAATGTTATAATTATGCAGTCACTTAGGAAAAAAAAAATCACATCTGTATTTTTATACCTGTTTTATGTGGAGCTGCTTTCACGACTAGTAGACAAGACTGCATTTTTCTAGCCAAGTCTTCACATGGTATTTGTTCTCCTCACCTTGCAACTGGTTGGAGTCAACTTGTCCACAGTGTTACCCACTTCAGTTTGAGCATCAGGGACGTTCCCTCTGGAAATCAGGCAATAATAAAGGAAAACCTGCTGCTTTGACTACACTAAAAACATTCAACACTCAATTCAGAAATCTTACCACCTCCACATTTTGGAAGAGTGACTTTAGCAGATAGAGGTCTCAGGAGTGCTTTTTGCCATCCTCAAGAAGACAAACCAAAGAGATAAGTCCTTGAAAAGCCCCAGTTTATACACCTTTCCAAAATTTATAAGCTGCTCCTTGAAAAATCCGCACTAGCATCTCCTCTCACAACTCCTGCTTAGTGGCTGGACTGCCTGCCAGAAACTGCAAGTCTGTGTGTTCCATGCAATTGCTGTGGAGGATGAGCACCATTTTTTTTCCTCAGAATAATTATTTCCAGGGTTCTGCAGGCTGCTCTGCAGAGCTGGATATAGATTTGAAGTGTGTGTACACTTATCATCCATACACTTACTACTCCCACTGCTGGTAGGGAAGCAGGATAACTCAGAAAGTGCAAAGCATACGTACAGAGCAACACACAGAACAGCAGAACAAGGAGGTCACAAGAACTAAAGCATGGAGGGGCTGCTGCAAAAGCCTAAGTGCAGCAAAACGAACGATAAGAGGAAAATTAAAAAGCATTTAAACTTAAAGGCAAAAAAGCTGTAAGTACCAGTCTAAACATCTTGCCAGACTTTCCAGCAGCCCCCTAAGCTCCAGCAGCCTAACCACGAAAGAGCTGTTAGAGTAGCCCTTCCCCTTTTATCAGCAGGGTTTACATTTGCATGTGGAAGAACTCACACGTGCTGGCTGTTTCTTGATGAGGTGAGGGGTCTCTGCCCGTGCTAGAGATCTCAATGGTCCACATTCTCTTCATTATGCCCATTGGAGCCTGGTGTTGCTACAATTGCAGGGTTTCAATTCAGAAATCAAACCAAAAAGTTGTTTCTCTCCGCAGAAGCCTGTGCAACACTCGGTATCTCCGGAGGCTGCAGCTGGTCAGCGGCTGCTGCCTCACGTAGCTGCAAGGTTGCTCTGATCAGCAGGATCCTGCACTCGTGGTGGGGGAGACAGGTGATACGCCTTGCTCAGCAGAACTTTGCACAAATTACCAACACGGTTTTTCACTGTGTGATAATTTTCACGTAAAAAAATGTGAGTTGCATAGTCAGGTTTAAGAAATCAGAGAATCACAGAAACATTAGGGATTGGAAGGGACCTTGAAAGATCATCCAGTCCAATCCTCCTGCCACAGCAGGATCACCTAGATCAAGTTGCACAGGAACACAACCAGGTGGGTTTTAAATGTCTCCGGAGAAGGAGACTCCATAACCACCCTGGGCAGCCCCTTCCATGGCTCTGTCACCCTCACCATGAAGAAGTTCCTTCTCGTATTGATGTGGAACCTCCTGTGTTCCAGCTTACACCCATTGCCTCTTGTCCTATCATTGGATGCCACTGAGCAGAGTCTGGCTCCATCCTCCTGACACCCACCCTTCACATATTTATCAACATTAATGAGGTCACCCCTCAGACTCTTTCTTCCCAAGCTCAAGAGTCCCAGCTCCCTCAGCCTTTCCTCATCAGGGAGATGTTCCATTCATGTGGCTCCACGCTGGAATTATGGCTTGCAGAAACAAAACAGCAAAATGCAGGTATAGACTAAGATTTTCGTGTGCTTTCAAATTTTATAAATCAACTTTTTACACTTGGGATACACAAAATCAAGCTTTTCTCAGCAAGGACCATTATGCAAAGACAAAGTATTGTGGGCCACAAGTGCCATCTGCTACTACTACAGCAAGAGACGGAAAAATGCAGTCACCTTCTGCATGGAAAACACTTGTTCTCTTACATCACGACACTAAAAGGTGATAATGATGTTGTATTTTTTCAGCCTGTCCCCTGCCAGGGCACAAAAAGCACTGTCTATGTGTTGAAAGGGAAATCGAGCACAGGTTTGCAGCAGAACAGCTGTGGTGGGAGGAAGATGAGTCTGGTAGGGCTGTATGTTAGTACAAAGAACATGAAGATACTGTGTCAGAACTAAAATCAAGCAGCAGATACCACCCAGCTGATTACAAGAGCAACAACTATATTCTTACAAGACATATAAGAGAAATACTAGGAGAAAAGTAAACAGATTTCACAGTCAGATCATCTGCTCTACTCATAAAACTGCTTCTCAAAGAAAAATGAAGTCACAGTGTCAGTGCAGACATCACAGGATAGTCAGAGAAAAGTTACTCACAGACTTAATTCGAGGGCCATCTTAAAAATGGCAAATGAAGAAATGCATTTGACCACACAGATTAAAATGTTATGCAATAAAATACTCATCAAACACATTAATGCATGCCCACACTGGGCCACAACATCAGGTTCGTAAGGCACATCACTATTGTGCATCTGAGCTTGTCTTCAAGCCTGCATTGAAGGGTGACTGCCACAACACAGCACATCCTGAAGTCAAGGTCTAGCTCTAAACTTCCCCTCCTCAGCAGACACAGCACAACCCCTGTCAGAGTAGACTCTTCTGTCTTCAAAGTGTCTCCATGTGGGAAATGCACAGCGAGGTCTGCCGTTCCCAGATTTCCCTAGGGTTTTGCTGGATTCCAAAGAGTCTGCCTGCCATCCACCTGCTCATCCATCCATGCTATACACTCTTCTCATCCCTGAAGCACCGTTTTGCAAGTACACCCCATCCAGGACTCTACCTTTCAGTTAGACCTCTCCTTGCTGAACCCCAAGAGCCTATTGGTTATTTCTACAGTTATTGCAAGACCCACTTGATTTCTCTAATCATTAAGAAGATCAAACTGTGCACAATTAGTTTGCCTGGCTGACATTCATAAAATTGCAGCAGCATATCACGGAATCACAGAATTATTGAGGCTGGAAAAGACCTCTAAGATCATCAAGCCCAGCCTATGACCTAACATCACCACATTAGCTAGACCAGGGCACTACGTGCCACATCCAGTCTGTCCCTAAACATCTCCTGGGATGGGGACTCTACCACCTCCCTGGGCAGTCCACTCCAATGCCTGAGCACCCTTTCCATGAGGAAGGGCTTCCTAACATCCAACCTAACCCTCCCCTGGTGCAGCTTCAGGCCCTGCCCTCCCATCCTAACATTAGTTGCCTGGGAGAACACACAGCACTCAAGGGGAGGCCTCACCAGTGCCCAGTACAGGGGGAGAATTACATCCCTAGACCTGCTGGCCACACTATTGCTGATACAAACTAGGACACCAGTGGCCTTCCAGGCCACCTGCTGGCTACTGTTCAGCCGGTTGTCAACCAGTACTCCCAGGTCCCTCTCTGCCAGGCCCCTCTCCAGCCACTCATCCCCCAGTCTGTAGCACTGCATGGGGGTACCGTGGCCAAAAAGTAGGACCCTGCACTTGGCCTTGTTCAGAGACTTATCCAGGAATGGCTCCTTGGTGGCACGTATGGAAGTTCTTTGGCGTGCTGACTCCTACGTTCTCTTTCATGAAACCTGCTGAAGCACAGGCACACGTCACATCACTCTATTTTTCAATTATATACCATGAACATTTTCATCTCACGAGGTAACAGTTTGCCTTTTAGCTTAGCCGCATTAACAGAGAACACATATTAGACTTCATTAATAAACATCATTAGTTTTAAGGCCTGTGTGTGTCACATCAACCGTCGCCAAATCCATTTTTAAAAGAGTGTGTTTGGCTGCATGGGCTGAAGAGCGACAGAGGTGGCTGGAAGTTGTCCTGGCTACATCAGTTATTTGGCTGCTACCCTCTGTAGTCTGAAGGAGGACTTCAACCATTTATTAAGGCACATATGTACCCTCAGAAGCAAAGCCTTTGCTAACAGAAATTGGCACCACTCCACTGAAGTCAGCTGAATGTCAGTAACAAATGAACAGCTCCTCCTCACCAAGCAAAATCCTGCCTTCCTTTATGCATCATCCCACATGCTCATAGGAGCTGGCCTACACGATCAAAAGAGAATGATTCACAACAACGGCTGCAAGTGTCTACCGGGCCGGCCCCAGCCGCCTCTGTTATGTCCTACCTTTCAGCTGACCTTGTTAGTGAAGCCAGAAGAGAAGAAACCCTTGGCTGATAATAGAGGCAATGCCACTTCACAGCGTGCTGTCACACATTTATCCTTGGAATCCACTGCCCCTCCAACACCCAGACTCACATTAAATGGACGTGGTGTTAACGGCTAATTCCTGGGACAGGAACAGTTGACTGTTTTGTTCCTAAAGGCAGCAGATTCATGTCAGTTGTGGAATAAACACGTTAGTTTACTCTCTATATCCGGCTGATTGACCTGGATTGGACTAGATGATCTTTCGAGCTCCCTTCCAATCCCTAATGTATTCTGTGAATACTCTGGAAGATTTCAAAAAGGGAATCAGGATGTGAACTTAGCACACAATACATCTTGCTGCACATCGTGCTACACATGAGCTCTTGCTGCTTCGTACATAATTTAGTTTTAGAACTAACAGAGCTTTCATAAACTCACCTAAAAAGCAAGTTTTCACTACACGTCGACCTTTATATCGAAATCTCTCCAGGCTTGTAAAGCCCACATGACAGAAAATACTAGAGCCCCTTAAAAAGTCTCCAAAATAGCAGTTTATGCCATTCAAATACGGAACAGTTGAGGGTATTTTTCTGGTATTTTTGCCTTGTGAAACTTCTCTGTTCTCAGCAGCACCTGCCCACCACCAAGTACAGCAGACAGGTGCTGTGGCACATCCCCAAGCACTGAGGAGAGGCTTTTTCTGCCTGGGGAAATAGAAATCCGATGGCCTTTTGCATTAAGTGCCTTTTTCTCCAGTAAGTTTTCTGTTCTCACCTAAACTGTGAGTAGCCCAGTCATATGGTGACAGGTTTGATGCTGAAGTGTGCAGATCCCATGGGATTGTTTTTTGTCTTCAAAGCAGTTCACATTCAAGCCAGGTGGTACCTGAAAATCCTGCTGTACCACAGGCCATACAGTTAATGTAACAGGCTTTGTGCAGCTGAAGACAAACACAAAGTAAGATAAAAATTGGACAAGATTATGGAGAATATTATACTGCATAAGACCATGCCCAGCATGATTATATTATTGTCAGAGTGATGTAACTGAATTAATTTCCAGTTCCTAGAAATGTGCTAGAGTCCCCACAGAGGTGTAAGAATTAAACAGGCTGTAAGTACATTGTGATTTTTGTCTTCAACCTTCAGGCTACTATTATCTGTGATGGCTTCATTCCCCACACACACATCAGTACAGTAGTCGTTCTGCTCTAGTGATGCACTGCTGTGTACCGCTTCAGCTCTACATCACCTCGTGCCCAGAAGGGTTGTGCAGGAGCTGGAGGTGTAAAATCTGATGATAGCCAGGGCTACCAAGAACAGATTCCCATGCTGATCCAGGCCTAGTTTTTCACCTACAAGTTTTCTGGGTAACATGCCTGACTGTACTCATAGAGAGAAAGGTTTTCCTTACATCCAGTCCAACTTCCATCAGGAAATGCCCTGATATGTCCTTGCTAAGATGCACCACACAGGTTTTACTTTGTCTAACCTCACAGATTAGCAGCGCTCAGACTTCTGCAAATCCTACGCTCCCTTGTGCCGGAATCTTCAAACTGAGGTGAATATTCAGGCTGCACTGGCCCGGGGGCAGAAGTTGATAGGTGCAGTAACGTGCCAGCTCTGCTTCATTGCATCAATGAATAAATGCTCTTAACTCACCTTACCGTTCCTAGAATCACAGAAGCATAGAATGGTTTGGGTTGGAAGGGATCTTAAAGATCTAGTTCAAACTTTCCTGCCACAGGCCAGGAGACCTCCCACTAGACCAGGTTGATCAAGGGCTCTTTCAACCTAGACCTGAACGATTCAAGGGAGGGGGCATCTACTGCCTCTGTGGGAAACCTGTTCCATTGCTTCACCACCCTCACAGTACAGAGTATTTTTTCCTCATATCTAATGTAAACCTAGGGGCTTTCACTTTAAAGCCATTACTCCTTGTCCTATCACTACAGACTCTTGGTCAAAATGCCCTCTCCTGCCTCCTTGTAGCCTCCCTTTAGGTACTGGAAGGCTGCTGTAAGGTTTCTCTAGAGCCTTTTCTTCTCCAGGCTGAACAACCCCAACCCTCTCAATCCTTCTTCATAGGAGAGGTGTTCCAGCCATCTGATTATCCCTGTGGCCCTCCTCTGGACCCACTCCAACAAGTCCATGTCCTGCCTGTGCTGGGGACTCCAGAACTAGACAAACTACTGCAAGTGGGGTCTCATGATAGCGAAATAGAGGGGCAGAATCATTTCCCTTGACCTGCTGGCCATACCTCTTCTGATATAGCCCAGGATACAGTTGGCCTTCTGGGCTACACTTGTACATCGTTGACCCATGTCCAGCACTTCATCAACCAGCAACCCCAAATCTTTTTCCTCAGGGCTGCTTTCAATCCATGTTCAATCCAGCCTCACTGATGTACGCACAGGCCCACCTCTCAAGCCTGTGGTTCCTCTGGATGGCATCCCTTCCATCTAATGTGTGACCCACACCGTACAATTGGATGCTGAGGGTGTATTTGATCCTACTTCCATGTTGCTGACAAAGGTATTAAACAGTCCCAGTTCCAACACCAATTCCTTTGGAACACAACTCATTGCTGGTCTCTATTTGGGTATCAAGCCATGACCATAACTCTTTGAGCACAACCATCTAGCCAATTCCTTATCCACCAATGGTCCATCCACTAAAGCAATGTCTCTCCAATTTAGAGACAAGGATGTTGTGTGGGTCAGTGTCAAACGCCTTACACAAGTCCAGGTAGATGACCCCATCATAGAAGGCCACCAAATTTTTCAGGCACTATTTGCCCTTAGAGAAGCTGAGCTGCCTGTCACCAACAACCTCTTACTTGCCAGTGCCTCAGCACAGTTTCCAGAAGAATCTGCTCCATGAGTTTTGTGGGAGCAAAGGTGAGACTGGACCACAGCTCCCCAGCTCTTCTTTTCTTTCCAAAGACTTGTGCATCTTTAGGTTCCTTAGATGGTCTTGAACCTATTTTTCTCCTACAGTAAGGGGCTCATTCTCCTGGTCCCTGACTTTGCCCTCTGTGAATTGAGCCATGTGGCTGGAGTAATTTCCAGTGAAGACTGAGGCAAAAAAGTTGCTGAGTACTTCAGCCTTATGAGTATCACATCCCAGGCAACAAGGTCTGCAGTTTCCTTCTGGAGAGGGCCACATTTTCCCTAGTTTTCCTTTTACCACCAACATAACGATAGAAGTTTTTCTCATTGCCTTTGATGTCCCTGGCTAGATGTAATTCTGTCAGGGATTTATCTTTCCCTGGCTGCTCAGACAATTCTTCTGTATTCCTCTCAGGCTACCTGTTCCTGCCTCCATCCTCTGTAGGCTTCCTTTTCTATGCTTCACTTTGTCCAGAAGCAACTTGTTCACCCATGCAGGCCTTCTGGTTTTGCCTGATTTCTTTGTTGGGATGCATCACTCCTGAGCTTGGATACTTTAATATTTACCAGCTTTCTTGGGTTCCTCTTATGCTCCAGGGCTCCATCCTGTAGTAGTCTACCATGCATATCCCTGAAGATGCCAAAGCCTGCTCTCCTGCTGGCTACCTTGCAGTCATAAACTCCACCATTTCATGGTCACTGCAGCCAAATTCAATTACTCAATGTCAGCCACCAGAAACATAGAATCACAGAATTATTCAGGTTGGAAAAAACTCTTTGAGATCATGAGGTGCAACCATTAACCCTACCCTACCAAGTTCACCACTAAACCATATCTATAAGCATCACATCTAAATGATCTCTAAACGCATCCAGGGATGGTGACTCAACCACCACCTCCCTAAGCAGCCTGTTCCAATGCCTGATATATACTCACACGCTCATGAGCGTCTGTGTGTCTTCCTTTCATCAACACGAATGCCAAGACTAAACTCCCATCAAGCATGTCAGAATAGCATCACAACAGAAAACTAAACCCAAGTCATTAGAATGGAGGTTGACTGTAAACTTAGGTTTAAGCTCATTTATAGATACGCATCTCACAGGAGTAGTGATGACAGGATGTTCAGAAGTACATTAATTGGAAGAGTTATATAAGAAACACTCCCTGCAGGTTCACTAAATATGTTGCATGTATTTTACATTAAGACCACAACTTAATGAAGACCTTATTTAATTTTTGCTGTATGTGTCAAGATCACTTTGGATATTCACCTAGTAGGGTTCACAGTGCAAGAAACTCACCAGTGAGGGCTTAAAGATCTAACAGGAGAGGTTTAGACTGTACATCAGGAAAAATTTCTTCCCGGACAGAATGGTCAGGCACTGGAATGGGCTGCCCAGGGTGGTGGTTGAGTCCCCATCCCTGGATGAGTTCAAAAGACGCTTAGATGTGGTGTTGGGGACTCTGGTTTAGGGGTGAACTTGTAGAGTTGGGTTGATGTTGGACTCGATGATCCCAAGGGTCTTTTCCAACCTGAATGATGCTATGATTCTATGACTGAAATGGATACTAACACCCACCCTTTACATATTTATAGACATTAATGAGGTCACCCCTCAGGCTCCTTTTCTCCAAGCTCAAGAGACCCAGCACCCTCAGCCTTTCCTCAGCAGGGAAATGTTCTACTCCCTTCATCATCTCTGTGGCTCTGTGCTAGACTCTCTCCAGCAGTTCCTTGTTCTTCTTGAACTGAGGGGCCCAGAACTGTACACAATATTCCAGATGTGGTCTCACCAGGGCAGAGTAGAGGGGGAGGAAAACCTCTGCTAACTACTCCCCTTCTGATCCACCCCAAGATGCCGTTGGCCTTCTTGGCCACAAGGGCCCGTTGCTGGCTCATGGTCATCCTGCTGTCCACCAGGACACCAGCTTTTTTTCTCCTACACTGCCCTCCAACAGGTCAGTCTCCAACCTTTATTTCTTCTTTCTTATCTCATTCTCTTTCTTAATCAGTCACAATCAATTCTTTTTCCACATCTTTTTCTCAACCATAACCCACATTCCTAATACGTTCTACAGAGAAATTGAGAAAATCACCTTATTGGCAGCCTTTACATATGATTTCATTTAACGGTGACTTATGGAAACACCAATAACAAGCTTTAGTATTCCAATACAGTACATCAAAACATTCAAAATACAGATGCAGTTCACAGAATCACAGAGCATTAGGGTTGGAAGAGATCTCTAAAGATCATCTAGTCCAATCCCCCTGCCACAGCAGGATCCCCTAGACCAAGTCGCACAGGAACACAGGCAGGTGGGTTTTTCTCAACAGCAGCCAATGTTATAAACTCCTGTAAGCTGAAGCTCGAATTTTCTTATTTGGGCAAAATGTTGACAACTATCAGAGTGCCTCTAACAAGCGCAGATGCTGCTGTGCAACGACATGAAGGATGTTAGCTCTGTGTATTAGAAGCAGCACACTAGAGTAAAAAAAGAAGAGGCTATTTTAAAGGAAAACCCGGCTCAAAGTAGAACAACAAATAAGCAAGTGTGTGCTGCTTTCCAAAACACTCATCATTTTGTCAGCCCACTTCAGGAAAATCAATTTGCGGAGTTTGTCTACAAACTGCACTCGGCACTAACTAGTCACAGTTCAGAGGATTACGGCTTAGAAAGGAAAAGGAGAAAACTCGCGCATCAAGCTCAAACTGGGGGAAAAGTCATGTAATTAGAAACAGCAGTGGAATTTTTCTGTATGTCTCAGCATCCCGTTCCAGCCGTGACACAGCCAGGTGCGGGAGTAAGTGCATGCCAGGTGAGTGTCTAATGGTACATACGCAGCAGCTGTGGGATCAAAGCCAGCTCATCATGTGGAAGGCAAACACCCCTCTTCTCCATAACACAGAGTTTGCATTAACGTTGACAATGCAAGATCATTCCTCTAGCAAAAGAAAAAGGATCTGGTCTGCCTATGCCGCAGCTTTAATACACTTGTTACAGACACACTGTGTTCTCTAATGCTGCTGTCCTAAAATTTGCCATTTAAAGGGCCATGCCAGTTTCAGGTGTCATGATTCGGGCATAAACCGTACAACTAATCCCCACAATCCCACGTCCAGGCTGTTTATAAACACACATATCATGCCAAGTGCTTGTCGCATTAACAGTAATCAAAGGGTCACAGATTTTAAAGGCCATGAGGAATGACTACAAATCACACAATCACAGAACATTAGGGATTGGAAGGGACCTTGAAAGATCATCCAGTCCAATTCCCCCACCACAGCAGGATCACCTAGATCAAGTCTCACAAGAACATATCCGGATGGGTTTTAAACTTCTCCAGAGAAGGAGACTTAACAACCACCCTGGCCAGCCCCTTCCAGTGCTCTGTCACTTTCACCGTGAAGAAATTTCTTCTCATATTGATGTGGAACCTCCTGTGTTCCAGCTGACAACCCTTGCCCCTTGTTCTATCATTAGATGACACTGAGAAGAGCCTGGCTCCATCCTCCTTACAAATCACTGTCTCTGATCTCTTGTGCAAAAGACAGTAGGAAATTGCTCCTACCATAAGATATCCACTAAATGGGGCTGGAGCTGTATAGGGCAGATCTCTATGTCCTGCCTGCCAGCAGCCAGAACATTGCTCCACTTCACTACACTCACCTGGAGGGGAAAAAGTACATCTGAGCGCTCGTATGACCCAAGGACATCTCAAGGATGCAGCACTGGCCATCCCTGGACCTTGGCTAATCTTTTGCCCCTGCCCAGACCATCCTACGCTGGCATGACCTTTGATCACAGAATCACAGCACATTAGGGATTGGAAGTGACCTCAAAAGATCATCCAAGTCCAATTCCTACCTCCAGAGCAGGATCACCTAGACCAAATTGCACAGGAACATGTCCAGGTGAGTTTTAAATGCTCATATGTGTAAGATGCACAAAGGGCAATCTATAAAGACAACAGAGTCTCATTAGAACATTTTGTGAGGAAGGAACTGCAAAACAAACCCGTGATGTTCATTGTCCAGTTACTCTTACATGCCACTTCCAGAAAGCATTTAATAAACCTTCAGGGAATTTGCCTGAATAGGGGTTGAGAACAGAATGACTTATCCAGCAATGCAGCGCGTGTTGAAGTCAGACGTGACAGGGTTCCTGGGACTGTGCTACAGCACGCTGCCTTGCAGTAGGAATCAATCCATAAAATTCATTACACTTGCTGATGAAGCAGTGGTAACTTCTTCACAGTCTTTTTCACACAAAATGGCAATGCTTTGAGATAGCCTTTTACACAATGCTTGAACAGCCTATTAAATTGCTTTGGGACTAATAACACACCCTCAGCCTATGACATTACCAGCTTCTGCAATATGGTAAAGATTTTTCTTGGCTCAAGCAGGAACACAATAACAAGTTGCCTTTTGTCTCGTGACGTTACAGCCCATCTTCTAGAAAAAATGCTTCTAGGTGATTGATATGAACCTAATGCTACTGCACCTTGTATCTCGGTCACTGACGATATTTCAGGTATCACCTCTGACACACTACTGTACATGAGAAGAGAGCAAGCTGGTGAACACATAGTCATGGAACATTAGAGATTGGAAGGGACCTCAAAAGATCATCTAGTCCAATCCCCCGCCACAGGAGGATCACCTAGATCCAGTCACACTGCAACATGTCCAAGCAGGTTTTAAACATCTCCAGAGAAGGAGATTCCAACCCAACCCCGGGCAGCCCCTTCCAGTGCTCCATCACTGTCACGGCTGAGCTGGGGCAGGAACACTTACTAACATAAACAGAAATACAATCATCACCAAACGCCTCAGCAAGCAAATAAATAAAAATGAAGGTAAAGTCTGTAGACACTTCACTGAAACTGATTTATCTTTGTTTACTGTTTTAGTAGTTCTCTCAACTTCAGTAACACCTTGCCCTTGCAACCTCAAATGCCAATCACAGCATCACAGAAGCATCAAGGTTGGAAGACACCTTCAAGATCATCAAGTCCGACTCTCCACGCTACAACTCCCAACCACTTCTCAATACTTTTTCTGACTCCAACAGAACCAGCTGCAAAACTCCCCACTGACCTCAGCAAGGCCAGGACTTCATCCTCTTGCATCAAGCATCACAGCAAGAGGTAGAGTGGGTTTCAGACCTTCAGAGGTTTGCCTGTTACTACACAATAATGAAAACACATAGTATCGATCCAGAGCCTGCGACTTGAACTATAAATCAAACACAATCCTGTGAATCATTGCTCCGCTTATTTTTTCCCGGGTTAGGCTGTAAAATACCCACTGGTGTTCATACAGATGAATATATACATATTTATATATAAACACACATATATTTACCTTACTTCCAATAAAAGCTGAGAGAAAGGATTGTTCTTTCTAGATCTTGTCTCCTAGACACTATACGCTTAAAACAGTAACGAGCCAGCTGGAAACACTAACAGTCAGACAACAATTGAACGGGTTACTTCACAGTCTCTGCAAGAATTAAGCTGATTAATATTAGTTACGACAGGCACTGTAAAATACATTTGGTCACATCAACACTTTAGGCATTAAATCGTAAACACATACCTGTCAATACTCGAAGTTTCATGAAAACCATGTTAATTTGCCACATTTCATCTACTTCTATAAGTAACAGCTTGAAATACTGGTTTAATGGGAAATAATTAGCACAAAATGACAAAGCCTCCCATAACTATCTCCTGCTAGCTCTTGCCAGCTGGGAGAGGGGCTGAAGGTGCACACTGCTGTTACTTCGAAAGGGGATGTGTGAGATCACCTGACATGTCACAGTGCGAAGATGTTTTTCTCACATAGGTAAAAATAAAGTTAAAGAAGAATTGGATGTTATTTTATTTCTACATAATTGGACGCATAAGGAAAACAGAGCTGCAGCCGCTTTTGAGATGCTGGTAAGATCCTCCCCCTCCTCCTCCCTTCTTTCCTTGCTGTTCTGAGCTGTTGAGTAACAGACATTTCGGAGTGTGCATGGGGGAAGTAAACAAATGCATCGCTCCTGTAGTTGCAGGGCAAAGAAACACTGATGTCACTGCTGCTATGATCACATTAGTAGGATGCGTTAACAGTAATGTCATGTTTGATCAACTAGTCGGGTCAAAAGCCTATCAAAATGTAATCTGAACAGAAGCACAAACCAAAATGGCCAGAGAATCGACTTTCAAACACTTTCCTTCCAGATCGAGACCCCTGCTGCAAAGGTGAGCTTTCGATCACCAGCGCATCACGCCAAATCACCCCAGATCGCACAATCGCACTTGACACTTCACTTGGTCCCCCGCTCCCCTGCTTTAAACCCCAATTTGTTTTGTCTCTTATTCTCCACTGCGCACCCGCACCTTGCGGCATCAGAATATGGCCCCGGCGGGGACACTGCACAAAGCTGGAGTTTGCTCCTGGTCCTGACAGCCTGTCGGTCAAGGGCAGAAACGTTTGCAGCCAGAGCGTTTAGGGCCATTTTTTTTCTTCCAGGTCTTTTCCAACATGAACACAATGTGTTGCCATCCCTCTCCACTTTAGCACAAAGCGTTCAATACGGCCAAATGCTAAGAGCAGAAATAGCCAGCGACGAATTCTCTCAGGTGGGAACACGGCTGTGGGTAGGAGAGGTGCCCCGCAGCATCCCAGCGCACTCAACACTCGCATGTTCAGCAACTGCGTACTTTTTTTATCAACATTTCCTGACACTGCTGGGCTTGGGCACGTGTTTAACCCGTGAACATTAACCCTTCTGCACCGAGTTGCACGTAGCAAATGCACGGCTGGTGAGACCACAGGAGGACCACTGCCATCCACACAACTTCCCATGCACATTTTCCTGTCATCTCCTCGGCTCCCTTCCACCAACCTGCCGCTGGCAAGGAGAAACTCATCCCGCTTCACCTGCCCTCCCCGAAGTCTGGGTGCCCGCCAGATACCCGATATCTTCCCTTTCATTTTCCGCTACTTGCCCGCGTTGCCCCCGCACTGGCAACGCCTTGGCTTTCCCCATCCCCTGGGCTCACCTTTGCGCTGAGCCTGGCGGCGCAGCCACCGCTTGAATACCAATGTGGGGCTGCAAAGGCAGCGCGGCGGCGGCCGCCCGCCGCCCTTCCCGCACCGGTACCGCTGCCTTTGGCGCGTTGTCACCTCGACAAGCCTAAAGCGGGGGGACACGGGGGCTGCGGACGGGCACAGCTGGCCCTGGCCGGCAGGACGGATCCCGTTCGTCCCCTGCGTGTGGGGGGGACAAGCGGAGCTGGCGGCGGGCGCTATGGCACAGCAGCCGGTACCGGGGGAGAGTGTGTGTGCGCCGAGCGGGGCGGCCGTGCCACATCCGTGTGTGAGTGTGAGTGTGAGTGTGTGTGAGTGTGTGTGTCTGAGGCGCAGAGCAGGGGAGAGTGCGGGCAGCGGAGCGGGAAGGAGGGCTGGAGGGAAGCAGCCCCGCCGCACCCGCGCATCCCCCGCGCCGCGGAAAGCGGAGACTCACCGGGTCACCCTGGTCTCTGAAGGTCAAGATCAGGTTGGTTTCGGGATTGCGGTTGTCCTCCGGGCTCTTTCGGCTCGGCTCTTCCCTCTCTTGTGGGTGTTTTTATTCTCCTTCCCCTGCTCCGGCCGCCGCGGTGCCCTGCTGTCCGGCGGGGCTCCCGCTGCCGCTCCTCGGCCCCACGGGGTGAATCCCGGCTCCTAAGCCCCGTCGCCGCGGAGCCGCTCAGATGCCGTGGTCGCAATCCACATCGCGGCAGATGTACCACAGGATCACGTAGAGGATCAGCAGGATGGCGAAGATGAACAGAGCCACCAGGATTGCCTTGGTCACCGGAGAGATGAGGGACTGCATGTCACCCGCCGCCGAGGACACACGACGCGGCAGCGGCAACAACTACACGGGGGCAGCGAGCGCGGACGGATCCCGCGGCCCCTCCGCCGCCCCCGCCGCCACCGCCAACGACCCGGCGGCGGTCACGGGCGGCTCTGGCGGAGCGGGTGCCGGTGCGCCGGGGGCCGCCCCC
>JAOXOE010000405.1:3260777-3276389 GCA_028565055.1 Phoeniculus purpureus | reverse complement strand
TCCCCCTTTCCCATTCCCTTTCCTCCCCCTTTCCCTTTCCCTTTCCCTTTCCCTTTCCCTTTCCCTTTCCCTTTCCCTTTCCCTTCTCTTACAGGAACAACAGCAGTGTGTCACTGCTAACACTGAAAGCCTTGTCTAAGATTAGGAATGGTGCTATTCAATCAAAATAAGTTTTAGTGAAATATTTTTGTCTCTTCTAGCTGAAATGGTTCCATGATTCTATGACTCATGTTCCCTGTTTTTATCATTTGATGCTATGTTTGTGTTTTGTCCTTGCTTTATACACACACACACACACAGACAGACAAAACTGAGAGTAGGACCACTGGTTCCAGAAGCCTGACCTTGCATTTAATGAACAGACAATTGCAATGAAGAGTCCATAGGTTGTTGGGACATGGAAGAAATGCAGAACCAGGGTCTTGGAACCAGCAGGATAGAGAGTATTTTCTAGAAAGAAAAAGTATGCCCCACTGTTCCCCCCGATTTTTGGCAAGTAATTTTGGGTTCAGCGTCAAACTGAGGGATAAAATAGTAGTTATTTTCACTGTGAATAATAGGTCTCAGAATGGGGAACCAAACCATCTGTGCCTTGCTGTATTTTCTTTTTGCTTCCTCAGAGCAAATGAATTGGATTATATTGTGGAGCAAAATGCTGGAAGTCACCTTTTTAAAAATTATGGAAAGCAAAGTAAAGAGAAAGAAAGCGTGTGTTCCTTTTTATTGTATTTTTTATGGAGGTTATAAGCAGAGTTGTTTTCTTACATCTTAGAGTTGTTATGAGCAGTTATTCATATAGAGTGAGTACAGAGCAGCTCCAAGGTTGTTCAAGAAAATAGCAAGATTTCCAGCGATTTCAGTGTTCTTTTGATCAGGCTCTTAATCTTCTAGAAAATTGTGAGCCTAATAAGACTGTTGTGTGCTGTTGTGTGGTGCTGATGGTGTAAGGAGTCGCTTTTGTGCCAAAAGGCAAAGAAGATGGAGATTTGCTAAGTGGTTGTATTGTTTTACTTCATTGTCATTCTATTCCCTTTCCAGCTGGTTTTGTATGTAAAAAGTTCAAGTAAATCCCCTTTAAAAGGTCTGCTTTTGTGTTAAAGTTGAATGACTTTGTGTCAAGGAGCTTTTACAAAAGAAGATTGGTCCAAGCATATCCTGCAATAAACATCTGGAAACTGGCTAATGGTGGCTGCGGTGGGACAGGCTGGTTCTACATCAGGATTCATTTTCCTCCTTGTTCCTTTTATTTTAAACTTCATTTTCTCAATTAACTCATGTATCTTGTAATAGAAGTGTTTGGCTGAATGACTGTTAAAAAGTCTTCTCATTCGTAGATGGTACAAAACACCTCATCCTGGATTGATGCAGAGAGGGCTGCATGAGAGCAGATAACATCTCTGCCTGGCATTCACCGCTCTGGTGTTTGAAGAGCAGAGTTGCTCATCTTTAAAGACACTTTCCTTTAGTACAAAATATATAGGAAGATTCGTATTTCTAGATAAGTCAAAGGCAAAAGCTGCCATAGAGGAAATAGGTGCCATTTGTATGTGGGCCAGAAGTTTAATTAGGATTAAGCAAATCAGAAAACTGGAGTTTTAGCCTATCTGATCTAAACCAGAAGTGAAAGCCCTTAAACAATTTGGGGCGGGAAGGGAATGTAAGGCTTTTAGGAAATGGGAAGAGGAAGACAATGAGTAGTTTCAGTAGTAATAATGGAGCTGAGGGGGAATAGCAGAAAATACCATTAAATATGTGGAAATACGTGTTTGGAAAGGTCCTACAGGGGAAAATTAGTTAAGGCAAGCTCTAGCAAATAAGAAGCAGAATCTGAAGTGGTAATTCCTCCGCTACCTTTATGGCCCTGTGCATGAACGAGCAAAACATGGGCTTTGTTTTGGATGTGATGGTGCTGGAGGGTAACAAGCTGTAATGACAAGAGTCACTGTCACAGTTCCCCTACGACAACGGGAGGTTTTACAAAACAATTTTAAGTGTATGACTTCACGGGTGATTCTTGGAGAATTATTACTGCTGACAGTCCAGGAACAGATAAATGGAGTGGATGTGCAGAAAGCAAAGTTCTCATCTCCCAAATTTAGCTGCACTCACCTAAAGTACAGCTTGACTCCTGCAGACAAAATGGAGCTAGGTCAGCTGGGGTGGAAGGGAGTTAAGTGAATCAGCCCTTGGGCAGAGGCACAAACCTAGATTCTGTCAACCAAGCACTGGAAACAGCTTTTCCAGTGTCACCAGTGCCTGCTGGGGAGGCACCAAGAAAAGTTCATCAGGAGTGCTGCACTGCTGGGAGAACGGAGGAGATGGTGGTGATGGTGGCTGAGGACCTGGAGGAAGCTGGTTTGCCTCAGCACCTCATCGTCTCTCAGAACAACCCCACCAAGAGGATTCCCCACAGGCCTTCCAGCAAAAGGAAGATTTTAATTGCTTTGCTGAAGAAGGGAAAAAAATAGAGATGTAAATGAGAAATGCAGGTGGCTACAGATGCTTGCAGGTGTTCATTGTCAAGCCCTTTGTTTGTTCATAAAATCCTCAGCCCTGTTTGATTCTGAAGGAGGAAAAAAATGTGCTTCCCAGATATTTAAAGCTGATTTTGTTCTCGTTTATATAAATTGTGATACTTGGGAAACTATTTAGTTATGTATTTTAGAAGTTGTTTAGTGTTCAAGGATGGTCTAGATTTAGTCCAAGAAAGTTTATATTGCATGCTCTCTGTTATTTCACCTGTGGATCCAGTAATGAAAATGAAGCAGGTTATGAAGCTGCATGCACAGTCCCGTCACCTTTCTCTGCTGTGGTGCCTTGTTTTTTTTCTGGAGAGCCCTACCTTAAGAGGCCACACCTTCTAAGCCCATAGACTGCCTCGTATCTCCAACTGCTCATAAATGCCGAGTGGTATTAACGCTTGTGTTGGTGTGAGGTTCGTGTGAAGAATGGTGCGTGTGAAGAATGGTGGGATTACTTCTTAAGCTGGAATTGCTGCAGCCAGTTGCTGCATTATGAGCAGATCTTCCCAAGGCCAGGGCAGCCCTAAATACATTTTCTCAGAGTTGGGAGACTACTGCATTAAGAGATTATTCAGTGCTCACGCGATTCCTCTCCTTCCATCATCAAGCTTTTAACAGAGAAAAGTGAAGGGAAGAGCCATGCACAGGTTCATCTAAGTTTGGGTTGTGTCTACCTTGTGCGACCTGTTGGCTTTTATCTGTATCCTGGTAGTTGGAGAAGTAGTGGGAAATGACACACAGGAGACGTTAGCTCTGCCCTTCTCTCTTTCACCCAGTAAGATTTGGATGGGATTATCAGAGTGTTTCAGTGAGTTCATTGCTCTGAGCACGTGATGATCTGAGATCTCTTGTGTTTTATTAAATTCCCAAACAAAAAGGCATTTACTGTTTTTCCTTCCCTTTTTTTCCCCCAGGTATGATTCTGCCATCATTTTATCACTTGTAGAGGCTACCAGATGTGGGTGGTTTGGGTTTGTCTCTCTTTGCTGGCTTGATAGGCTGTGTGAAGCCTGCTTGTCCACTTAGATCAACACTTACGTCAAGAACCTGAGGGGAATATGCCTTGAACCCTCTACCACAGGCATCCATGTGCTAGACTAGAGCTGATACGTGTCTCAGATTTGATACCGCAGGTATTTTAATTAGATGGATGCAAGTTGCTAAAGAAGAACTGCAGTAAAGTTCTATTTTGCTATTACAGTATGCAGCCTGCGTTCACTTTTTCAGTTGTTTCAGCGGGCTGAAACAAGACCTCGATGAGTATGAGTATGCCCACATTCTCCACCCGTTGTAGAGGGTTGACAAAGGAGGTCGGGCCACCTCAAGGCCTTTCCTGGCCAATATACCAATTTGTCCCAGTTAGAAAAGGTGGACTCTGTAGGTCCTTGGGTTGGTGGGGAGAATTTAAACACAACAGCTAACTCTCAGGATGAATTCAATGGGCAATGAAGCAACTTTGCTGCAAAGAAAGAATGTATTGAACCCACAGCCAAGAAGAAGAAAGGAAAACGCCCTGATAAGTTAAACTAAACTACTGCATCACAAGGCTGTTACCCACATTCTGAGGAAGATGAGAGATATTAGGTAGCAGTCTTTGGCTCCAGATGAGAAACCCTGGGAGAAGAGCATATGTTGTGACAAAAGGGGGTCAGAGCCATCCTTTCACTCCTGGGACACTCAGAGACTCCCTCTCTGCTCTGCACACTGTGAAAAAGTCCCTTTACTAATCATCCACCATCTCTATCTTCCTCCTTTTGTTCTTTCAGCGGTGGCTTGTTGCGTTGGTGATGGCTTACAGCAGCTCACATCTATTTATGACATTGGTGATGGCTTATGGCGATGGTGGCTTATGGCAGCTTCTGGCGAAGTCTTCGAAGGTGAGTGTGGCATGACTAGCAGATGTTGGTTGGACAAGCGTGGTCCTCAGGTGGCAAACAGCATCTCTGATGCAGGAACATATACTTCAGAAGGCAAATTTCTCTCTCCTTTGGTAGAGGTTTAAGAGATCACAAATCCATTCAGTGTCTTCAGCAATGGCAGAGTCTAGCTGAGTGTGTTGAAGAGAGGGGTAGCTGTTGCATTGGGGTTTAGAGGTGCTCACAGGGCTGAGAAAAGGTTGGACTGGATGATCTTGAAGGTCTCGTCCAGACGAAACTGCTCTATGAGTCTATGAAGGAGATTTCAAATGTCCCTTGGGGAATGCTTTCTCCTGCTTACCTGAGCGTTTCTTAGTTTCTCAGCTTGTAGAACATCTGGAACATAGTTTCTGAGCCGATTCTCAGTCCCGTCTCTGTCCATGGCCAGAAGCAAAGACAAGATGGCACGTGGCTGCCACAGCCATGGCAAGACCAAATGGAAAAAGGCGCTGATGATGTGAGCACCGCACCTCACAGCAAAAACAGACATGGCAGATGCGAGTTCAGGGCTTGTTCCTCCAGGGCCTGGAGCTTTCTCTGTCCATCCCAACGGCCAGAGCTCCAGGGGAGGTGAAAGGGTCTGAGCTCACCAAAACTCTGGCATCTTCAGGAGCGATCAGTTTGCAGTATTAGATATGGTTCCAGAGGCAGGAGCCAGTGGTGACTTGGCTCAGCTGCAGGGAAGAGCCAGTCCAACTGTTTCACAGTATCACAGTAATACCAGGGTTGGAAGGGACCTCAGCCCGCTACAACTGGTCATGTGTTGGGTCAAGTTATTCAGATAATCCCATCTTTAAAAAATCAATCAATTCAGACTTTTTCTTTCGTTAATGGAAAACGTTCTAAAATACTTGTTTAAAACTGGCTGAAACAAAGTTTACTTCTGATTTTCCAGTTCCTGCAATTGTGTGAAACCGCCGACCTCAGTTTAATTGGCCGTGCACGATGTGTTTGCATGTTACTAATTTTAAAATCCCAGGCTTAATGGTAAAGTTGGAATTTGAGCGCGTTAAGTAGACAAATACAAATTTTTTATAGGCGCTAAGCTTTTCACGCGCCGTGATGCTGATGCTTAGATACCCTTGTTAATGATAGTTAATACAGCGATGCCGATTCTGTCCCTGCTGTGTTCATTATTAACCCCAGAAGGTACTGGAAATCTTATTAGGCTGGGTACTGGATATTAATGCTGTGCCTGGCTCTGGTATGAAAAAAATGAAGAAAGAGCCTGCAAACATTTGTAAGTTAATTGCCTGACTTGGAAACCACTAATGTACACGGGTAACATTTACTCACGCAAATTGTCTCAGTGAATTCAAAATCTGTCCGATGGGTGGCTGTGGAATAAGGCTGTAAATCACACTTTTATGGAAAGCCTAAGGGATGCTAATGGAAAGGCACCCACAAGGGACTGTGTAAATAGGTGTTCATGATCAGTATAATAGAGGCATATACCATTAAATAAATGTGCTGGTCAGCGTTTAAAGAAGAACCAGAAGTCAGCTTGGTTTGCCTGCATATATTATATTAAAAATAAAAAGTGAAGCAGCCATCAGCTCCCCATTGTTATTTCCCATCTACTGGACCACCACATACCCACACATGTTAACAGCTGATATGCCAACCACTGTCTGACTTACACATGCTTCCACGTATAGTTTTCACTTACTTTGTGGCTGGCCAGGCTGACCTGACCTGCAGAGGAGCCTGTCACGCAGCTTTCACAGGGGAAGGGATGCCAGGACAAACACTGATGGAGACTCATTGGCAATGGCATGGTGGCCCACCAGGGTTTCAGCTGTGCCTTTTGTCCACCAGAGGTGTAGTGACACTTAATGGAGACAATGACAAACTCATGGCCGAAAACAATTCCTCACTGAGGGAAGGAGACTTTTTTCACTACCTGACTGTAGTGGGTATGGCTCCCTCTCTGGGCTACTTTATTTGGGTGTGGGTAGCCCAGGTGCAGAAGTGTGCTCTGCCAGTGGGACATACAGAGCTTGACTGTATAAAGCAATTACTCATTGTTCAATGCAAATGGAATGAGTTAGGACTTAAGGAGCTGCTAGGGGTGACCCCTGGTAAGGTAGCTGGCGTGGTGGTGGCAGCTTTGCTGTTTGAGTAGATATCAGTGGGGGAGTAGGGCTTGGTCTCCGTGAGTCCTTGCGGCAGGTACCTGATGTTGCTGTCTTTTACCAGCTCCTTCACTACTGGTCATCTTATTTAATGAGATTTCCCAGTATGTGTCTTTATTTCTGGGTATCTGGCTGGGAAGCACGGATGCTCTGCGCAGGCAGGAGCTAACAGCACCACAGGCACAGTTGTGGTGAGAGCCAACACAGTGGCTGTGCCCATCCCCACCAGCCTGTGCCCTGTGAGTCTCCTGTCCTGCCCTGGGATGGCCTGGAACTGATGTCACTTGGAGGGTTACCAGCTCCTGTTAGATGTGCAGGCCCTTTGATCCCAAGACTGTTTGCTCTGAGACAAAATGCAGTTCAGTCCTTACTGCTGGCTGAGTGAATTGCCCAGAGGGTGGAGGAGAAAAAGGGTCTTTCCAAGGATGAACCCCGGAGCTGGCTTTCAATGCTCACTGGTCTTTTAAAGTGTTTCTTTCTCCCTGCTCTGCTAATGTCCCACGCAGCCTGGAGTGAGGTGAAGTCACTTTTTGGTGGAGATCCCTTGTGCCCCTTCTTCAGTAGGGTGCTGGCACCACAGGGGACTGGTGGCCGCAGGCAAGACCTCAGTGGGTGCTCAGACACCCCGATAGGCTTTGCTACCTGTGAATGTGAGACTGTGAAGGTGCAGGAAGTCAGGCCCTGTCTCCACCATGGTGCTTGGGGAGCTTTTGTATTTTAGCAGTGTTCAGATCCCTCAAAAATGAGTGATTGAATCAGTCTGGTTCCTCCAGCTGATGACTTGGCTTGATCAGTGTATTGTTTGCTGGCAGAAGACCAAGCATCAAACCACAACAGGGTTAGCATACAGGTACTTGTGTTGTGCAGTGAGGATTTGAGGTTCAGTCACCAGAAGGATCAGGGCAAGTTGTGTTACTTGGAGAGGTCAGTCTTGGGGTCCAGAACTAGGCTTACAGATTTGGAGGCATATCTTCAGCTTATGGACTTTATTACCGGACTTGTTTAGGTGCTGAGCAGCCAAGAAACATTCCCAGATGCCTTTCCAGGTGCAGTGGACTCCCAAACTGTAATTTCACAAGTCTTCAGCTGGCTAGAAACAGACCCACAGTGGCTGGTCCTCAGCCAGCTGTCTCTGGTGGCTTTAGCAGCTGGCTTGGCAGAGCTTGGGACAGAGGTAAAACAGGAATTAGGGGACAGGTTTAGGGGATAGAAGTCACACTGCATTTTATGGCAAACTTTGATGATTAATCGTGTGTGTTGGCTTTTTTTTTTCCAATTACATGGGCAACTATTTCTCTGTAGAGGGTTGAGTGGAGTAGGTATTGAGTTTTGCTTGGAGGGAAACCGTCACTTCACAAAGGCACTTTAAGTACATCTATCAGCTTGTTTTGAAAGCTGACATCCAAGCAGTTATGTTTTAGTTACCCATCTCTTTTTCTGTGCTTTAGCTGGAGCATCAACAACTGCAATACTGAGCCCAGACAGAAATTCTGTTCAAAGTCTGAGGTCTTGTTTCTGTCTCTTCATCAAATTTTGTGCATTTCTTCAAACAAACTTGACAAAGTTCAAGGCTTGAAACCTGAAAGTCTCGTTGGCGGGTCACAATGAACTGGGGCATGGAAATAAAACTGTATGTAGCATTAAATGAAATGCATGCTTTGCATGCTATCCAGATAATGAGTGTGTAGTTCAATCTACTTGCAAAGAATCAACTTCCTTATTCTATTTTAAACACTCAAAGTGATCTAAATTCTTTGGCTGTTTTATGGGGGGTGGGAATAAAGTCTTCCAAATATGGGCTGAAGGCTTGGGGTTTTTATTTCAGTAGGAACTGTGGTTTTATAATGGTTACGGGAAATTAGGAAGAGGTAAAACAACTGGTGCCAAAGTAGAAACAGTAGAGAGTGAGTGACACCTAACCCAGTAGGGAAGTCATAGACAGAATACGCTAGATGAATTATTATTACTGTATTGCATGGATTTGAAGAACTGAGTCTGTGGATGGAATAAGGAGGGGGGGTGGAGAGGAGATGATATTCCAAAATAGCAGAACACATCAGTGCTGGACGGAAAGAACTCTTGACTATTAATAGTAAGCACAACAGCAATCCTTGCTTCTGTCTAATTGTGTTATTGGAAATAACACTTTGCTTTTAAAATTATCTTCAGGGGGTTTCTGAACTTTCTTCTGGTGAAAAATATGGGGGTTTTTCCCTTTGTACTTTGGTCCTACTATCATTTTTACCCCTGTCATATTAAACCTCCATAGGTTGTAGAAGAAACCCTTCAGTACCACAGGTAGAAATGCAACTGATTAACCTGGGACTTGCATATCTAGGTGTAGCTAAACCAAAAGCTTGTGGTACCTACAAATTATAAATGCATTAATTGAGATGTAGCTAATGCCAATTTGCTCTGATCCTAAATACGAATGTGCAAAGGTGGCTAACAAAACCCAGGATGTGAGTCTTCTGTAGCACTGATGTCATCACTAGACACGAGAGAGAACCGATGTGACAGTCAAATATTTGCACATAGTAAACAGCCACATAACAAAAAGGTGTTACACAAATGTCTAGTGTCCTACAAAATGCACAGGGGCGAGTGGTAAAACTAAAGAAGGAGATGAGCCTGGCTTTGGGAGGCTGGGGGAACTGAGTTGCACAGAAAGCTCAAGGAGAGAAGAAAGGCAGAGAAGGGAAGGTGAGCCAGTCTCAGCCCCTGCTTTCTTAGCTGAAGAACCTCGCAATGAAGAACCACCATCAACACTGGGGCTGCTGTGTGCCACTCAAGCTGGTTTAGGATGAAGGTGTGAAAGGCTGATTCTGCATGCTGCAAAAATGATTAACGAGGTGTAAAGGCATGTTGCTGCCTCTAAGTGAGCTTAATATCATTTTGTTTTGAAGTCTAAAGCTGATTTGCCAGTCTTCTAAGCCTTTCCAGCATAGTGCACTCTAATGCCATATATTGCATATATTGAGATAATATGCATTAATTTGCATCATAGAGCTGCTTTTCTTGGCAAAGTCAAGTTGCAGCCAGGAGTAGAAGAAACTGGTATGTTTAGAGGAGATGGGAGCATTGTGCTCTTTTTTGCTCTGAGGAAGAAGCTTGTATGATCATAAGACCATGATAGTTGGCTTTGCCTTGGAGATGACCATAGATGGGGAAAAGTAAGATAAAGGTCTGAGGATTAACTGTCCCATTAAAGGTCAGTGCTCAAGTGTTGTGATTTTTAAAGCTTTCTGGTGCTCACACAAAACTGAGGCAGGGCTTTAAAACAGACTGTATATGCTTTAGCCAAAAGTCACAATCACAGAACTACTGAGGTTGGAAAAGACCTCTGAGCTCATCCAGCCTAGCCTAGGATCTAACATCACCACATTAGCCAGACTATGCCACTAAGAGCCATATCGAGTCTGTCCTTAAACACCTCCAGGGATGAGGACTCCACCACTGCCCTGGGCAGTCCAATCATAGAATCATTCAGGTTGGAAAAGACCCTTGGGATCATAGAGTCTAACCATCAACCCTACTCTGCATCACTCCTAAACCAATATCCCCCAATACTACATCTAAGCGACTTTTAAACACATCCAGGGGTGGTGACTCAGCCACCACCTTGGGCAGCCCATTTCCAGTGCCTGATCACCTTTTCCATAAGGAAAGGCTTCCTAACATCCAGCCTAAAGGTGGTTGTTCACCGTCGGTTTTGCTTTCAAGCAGTTAATGTGCATCTAACATTAATGGCTGTTATCTTTCCATGTCAAGTGACTGAAGGATTGGCTGGGAGCGTTACGAGCTCATGTAGAGGGGAGCTTTGTGCCATGGTAATGCAGGGGTCCTTTATCTCCTTTAAAGATGTGATTGCACTGAAAAAAATAGCCTGTTACAAACAGACTACAGAGCAGTAACCCTTGCTCCTAAATGTGGGCAGCAATGTAATTTGAGCTGCAGGAACTGACTTCTTGAGCATTTGGTGAAACTTCTAATCCTTCTGGAGAAATAATTGTGTGTTAATTAAAAGCCAGAATTTCATGAGGCTTATTAGCTGTCTAGCTGGATCTGAGAAGCAGAAGGTTGAACAGAGTTTAGCTAAAACTTAGAACTGTTAATTAGTCTCCTTCCTGGTCTCCTTTCTGTTTTCCTGGGTTTTTTTTTTGTTTGTACAGCACACTTGGAATGACCCGTGAGAAACTCCTGTGGGTCTGACATGATGGCTCCCAGTTGTAAGCCCTGTACTTCACTGGCTGTGAAAGAATGACGTTTTGAAAGAGCTTGGCTTCCCTTAGCTGCAAGCTAGCTTGTTATGGCAGAAGAAATGACTGAAAGTGGAAGGAGCAGGCTGGCTAATCTTGTTAAATTGGATGAATAATGCTGCATTCAAGATTGGTGAACTCCATGCTGGAACACACAGATGCTTTGATAAACTTGAGATGACTTGTCTTGGTTTAGCTCTTCACAGGGTTCAGACAGTGTTTGATAGGTGTCTGGGAGCCTGAGCATCATGAGACAGTCTTCCTTACAGACCTGTGTGCTGGTAGTTATGAATATGGGATTTAGTGAGCGTGCAGAGGCTGTACTTCACTGCAGCATGCCTAGGCAAGCGTGGGGAGGGGAAAGTAGACCCTGAAACCTGTTTTAATACTTTGAAAGTCTATTAAACACCTCACACACAGATGTGAACTGTTTCCTGAGGTTTTTCACTTGGATATTATGGTTAACTTTACTTTTTGGTAGGGAGAGGTGAGGAGGATGCGGACATACAGTACAGAAGTCCCTACTACGACGTGAGCTGGGCTGAGCAAAACAGCTGCTATTTCAGTTCAGCAGCCCCTGTGCCCCTCAGTGAAATAATTCTGAGCCTGCTGAGCAGGAATGGTTTAAAGGTCTATTGTAAGAGACACAAGAATTCTATTCATTAATTAGACTTGTCAGAGTCTGCTTTGTATTTCCAACAATGAATACAATTTCATTCCAGGGGTGTAGTTAAGCCCTTAAGCTAATTTGAGTTCAGGTTCCAGTCCTCTTATTTAGTGCCTCACCTTTAGATGTTTTGTTTTTCTAGTAGCTGAAATGTTTATATGCTGAGTTTATGGTATGTCTTAATGAAGACATTTACACTTCTATAAACGTTTTTGTCTAACACAGGTACAGAGCCAAACAGAACATGCATCAGAATAACTAATCCTGGGAGCTTAACTGGTTTCAGATTGGTTTCGCATTGATGCGGTGTGCTCACAACTCCAGCAGATGTAGGGAGAAGGCCAGGTGGGAAAGGGAAGCGCATAAACTGGCGTGCAGACAGCCCTGGCATTATAAATAGAAAAACAGACTAGATCTGTAAAAAAAGCCCTGGTCATAGAGAGTAGTTGTGTAGTATGACTGCCGCAATTCCACAGTCCTATTGTTAAAAGTGTTTGGGGGTGACAGATATTTTTTCCTTCTGTATTTCCAGTTATTTTCCTGCTCTTTTATATTAAAAAATGTTTGCTTTTTATTAAGCATAACTCTTAAATCTAAATTTGAGCAGCACATGAAAAAAACAGGGTGCCTGATCATGTCAGTGAGGGTCTAGGGACACATGAGTCAATATCCCAAAAGCTTTGTTATGGGCTGCCCTTCCCGCGTGGCTCTTCTGGCAGTGTTCGAATTAGTCCTGAACTTGGGCTGGTTTGTGGTTACTACACTGGCTTTTGTCAAGTGGACTGTGCAAAATTCTGATCCAACAGCCACTTGGCAAGAGCTGCTTGCTTGGAACTATCCTAAATAGTTGTAGTTTAAATTGAAAGTTAGAGAATTGGTTTGTAAAGGGTTGGTCTCAGCCACGTGCAGATCCAGTTGTCGTTTTGGACAACTAAATCCTCTTGACTTTAAGTAGAGGAAGAAAGCTAATTTTAAAAAAATATTATTTGATTTATAATCCAAATCATCTTGATTTGGTGACTGCAGTATTTGGACAGGAAGAGTTTGGATCATAAGGCAGCCTGTCTAATGCTGTTTGCTTGAGGAACAGCTCTGCATGGGTGACCTGTTGCTTATTTTATAGGATCTATTTTTACTAACTTTCTGTTCTGTTTTAGCTTCTGAGACACTGAACTTTCTGACATTTATTACCTCTTGATCTACAGAGTCTCTTTGTTGTTGGAATGTCCCAAATATAATTTATTCCCGTTTCCAGTTAGAAACTCATTTATACAACTTAACTGGGAGCAAAGGTACTGCATTGACCTCACTGCATCTGCTCAAGATGACATGTGTAGGGGTTATGCAGGCTGACAAAGGTACCTTTAAGCTTATGGTAACTTCAGCAAGTACAGCTGCACTGAACTGTTACGTTCTGAAGAAATCTCTCTCTAGTGGTACCAGTTGAGGTGTGGATCCTGTCAGGAAAGAGGTGGTTGCTTTAAAAGATGACAACAAAAGGTGTTAACATTAAAGGGGGTTTTGGGGGTGGGAAATCTGTTCTTTTTGAGAAATATATTAGTAGTAGGAACCATTTAGTAGACCACCAGTTAGAACACTTGGTCACTTACCAAGTGACTAGAAAATATGTGCCTGCCTCTTAGCAGCCCACAAATACTGTGTGGGGCTGTATGGAAACGCTGTGAAGTCTCTGGGATAATCTGAAGAAAGATGAAGTAAGTAAGTGTTGCTTGGTTCTTGTTGTTTTATATTGGCAGAACTCCTTGGTGATAGCTGTTGGACTTAGTGGAGAACTGTAGAAAGCATGGACGTCTATCTACATGGACTTCACTGCTTCTATAACCAACTCCGTATCCTATGTTCAGCTTCCTTCAGTGGTCTGGAAGGGACCTACCTGAGAAGGACACAATAAAACCAGCCTGTGTTTGCTGTAACTTAGAGTGGGTAGAGGCACATGAGGCTTGTTCTCTAATCTGGCATGCCTATATTTTCTAGCACAGTTAATTGAGACCGTGCCTTCAAAGAAGGTATTAACACAAGAATCCAGACCAGCCGAGAGTGTCCTCTTCAAAGCCATGCCAAAGACACTGTGACCTTATTTTCCTAGTCTTGGTGTGTTATTAATTTGCTTGGGGTTGTACCCTGTAATTCTTTGTGCTGAAACAAGCTGAATTTCTGAAGCTTTGCTGGCAAATCAAAGGTGCCCTTTCAGGATGGAAGGTAAGGACTTTTCAGACAGAAAAGAGGAATACTTGAAGTTTCATGAGTTAGCTTTAGGTTAGGATATTAGTAGTTCCCAAATAAGAAACCCATGTTCATCTGAAGTGATGGCATCAACTTTCTCAGTGTGGGACACAACAATGGAGGACCCTCTCTGTCATCTTAGAGGTGAAATTTCTGTGCTACAAGAGGGAGATTAGCACAGGGAAGGACACCTTTATGTATGGCTCTATGGGGTATAATCCGAGCAGTAAATCCTCCTTCTGAAAAGGAAGCAGATGAATCATGATGGGTTTGGTATTCAGAATAAATGAACCTGTGTGACCTATTCTTTTTTTTTTAACTCTTGCAAGCCAAAGTCAAATGAATTATAAAACTGGAAATCCTATTAACCTGTTTGATTCCTAATGGATAAATGGCTTAAAGGCTTTAAGAAAAAAAAAACAAGCCCAGGAATTTGCAAAGTAGAAGTCTGTCTGATGCTGTAGTTGAAAAACTCTGTATCTCCATTCCCATTCAGATCAGATCTGACAGATATGTTTAGCCTTTGTGCCTTACTGCTTCTGCATATGTATGTGTATATAATATTCAAAATACGTATTCAATGGAAATTGAATTTCAGTTAATATCTGTATTAAAACCAGGGATTCATGAGTGATAAATTGTTCACCTTTCTTTCCTGACCTAGGAGACGAACGGAAGAAAGCCAGTGATGATATGTTGTCAAAGTGAAATGACATTGTTTAGAAAAGGGGAATATTTGGAGTTCCTCTTTCAATGAATAACATCACTGGAATGTTCACCCCATCAGGCAGCTCTGGAAAACAAGCTTTCAGAAGGTCACCAGCTTGAGCTTGTAACCTTGCTGCCATTTGTCTGGTAGGATTTCTCTTCATCGTAAACCTGAATGCGTTTATTAGGATTGCAATGAAGAGGGAGTCTGAAGAGAATATTAAAATAGTTGCTATTGTGCCAGGAAGAAAGTGGTTGTTTCCACAAGCAGTGGAGCCCACTGAGCTCTTGAATTAAAAGGTCATTTTCAGACTGTGGACCTAAATAGGATATTCTGGTGAAAGAAAAGAGAGGAGATGTTAATAGAGGAAAAATTAGCATTATTTCTGTGACTTCCACCAAGAATCAGAAAGGAACATTTGGATGTTCAGTTTAAAAACGTTTATTTTATTCTTTTAAGCGTATCAGTAAATACCGTGTGAAAATGGTCCTTCACAAAGAGACAAGCTCGGTTGTTTTTAAATGCAGCGACGTTGGACAAGGAGACAGGATAAAAGTAAATCACAGAATATTAGGGATTGGAAGGGACCTCAAAAGATCATCTAGTCCAATCGCCCTGCCAGAGCAGGATCACCTAGACCAAGTCACACAGGAACATATCCAGGCAGGTTTTAAACATCTCCAGTAAAGGCTCCACAACCCCACTGGGCAGCCCCTTCCAGTGCTCTGTCACCCTTACTGGGAAGAAGTTCCTTCTGATATTTATAAGGAACCTGGCTCCATTCTCCTGACACCCACCCCTCACATATTTGTAGACATTAATGAGGTCACCCCTCAGTCTCCTGTTCTACAGTCTCAAGAGACCCAGCTCCCTCAGCCTTTCCGCATAAGGGAGGTGTTCCACTTCCTTCCTCATCTTCATTGCTCTGCACTGAACTCTCTCCAGCAGTTCTATGTCCTTCTTGAGCTGAGAGTCCCAGCACAGCAGAGTAGAGAGGGGAGAAGAAACTCTTTCGATCTGCTAACCACACCTCTACTGATCCACCTCAGGATGCTGTTGGGCATCTTGGCCACAAGAGCATATTGCTGGCTCATGGTCATCCTGCTGTCCACCAGGACCCCCAGGTCCCTTTCTCCTACTCTGCTCTCCAACAGGTCAGT
>JAOXOE010000405.1:3244619-3260677 GCA_028565055.1 Phoeniculus purpureus | reverse complement strand
TCTCACCAGAGCGGAGTAGAGGGGGAGAATCACCTCCCTCGACCTGCTGGCCACACTTCTCCTGATGCAGCCCAGGACCTGGTTTGCCCTCTGAGCTGCAAGTGCCCACTGCTGGCTCATGTTGAGCTTCTCATCCACAAGCACCCCCAAGTCCCTCTCCTCAGGGCTGCAGCCTGCTAACTGGTCTTCACTGTGACAGCATCATCCCCTCCAAGTGCACGTGTGTGGGACTGATGTAATTCCAGAAGGCTCTGGAGAGATGCTAAGAATGGCTCATCCATTTTTATGGCTTCCAAAGAGACGTCGTGTGTGTCTGCGTGTGTATTTTTATATATGGATGTGCATGCAGCGTGAAGATGACTAAAACTGTGTTTGCATGTCTCTCCAGCACTCACATACATCTATAGAGATATGTGCTTGTACAAGGGGCTATAAATAGCTGGAAGTGCCCAGGCTCCTGAGAGCCTCTTCCTTGTTATCCCCCCAACCTGCAGAGGTGGGTGGCAGTCAAGGCACTGTATATTGTGTTGTGACACTGGGTTAACCTCCGATGCTCTGCTGTTTGCTGTCAGAAACCACACTAAGTGGTCTTTCCCTGAACACAGGATGGAAGGAGATGCTTGATCACAGCTTCCAAGGGGGAATTCCCCGCAACACTGAGCATCTGGAGTTTGCCTTGGTACCGCTTTCCTTTCTCTGAGCCATTTCTCTGCCACGTTTATCTCCTCTCCTATCTTCCTAATGAGCAAAATAATTTCCAATTAGAGTCTCTGACCCCGATTACTTGATTTCCTGGGCAGGTCATGGTTTGGACAGTTTGAGAATGCCTACACTGGCAGCAGCCTTAGTGAATGAATGCAGCTGCTTCAATGCGTTCCTGTTTCAGGCTGAAAAGCTGTTTTAGAGGAATCAGTTGATTTTTGATGCTCACTAAGGCAAAACTATGACAAGGTGCTCAGAAAATATAGGCAAGGAGGCAACTCAACAGGAGAGATTTGAGGCGGCTCCGTCAAAAACTTTGCGGTGTTTGATGTTTCCAAAAGCCAGTTTAAAAGGATTTGGGTACACAAGCGCTCTGCAACTCACTTGGTTCTTTTTCAAGAGCATCCTGGCTCATTAGTTTTTCTTAGTAGTTAAACTGTTTATTTATTCTGAGAAATTCACATCTGTCAGTTTGGGGGTGTTTTAATTGCTGTGAAGTGGGGCACTTGCAGTCCTTACTAAAATTTCCTGGCCAGCTTTGAGCAGCATTTCAGCTTTTAAACTGAAACACCTGAACTTAGCATTGAGAGGTTTGTCTCAATTCCATAATTCAGTTCTTTTTTCTTTCTGGATGCCCAAGTTCAGATGTTCATCCAGAAAATGAGAAGTCTTCAGAGAACAAACAGGTAAAACGTGTTCTTGAGGTGACTAAATTTGCATGAGTTTGAACGATTTTTGAACCTTTGTGCTTTAACAGAAGTGCAGCTTTCAAATGCAAACGTAGCCCAACCTAACTGGAATTTGGATCATGCCAGGTGTGTTGCTGTCTTTAACGTTTTTATTTCTACGCAATACTCTCTTCCTGTTTGTCTGGTTTTAATTAAAGTGTAGTTTTGACCTGCCTGGATGTGTTCCTGTGTGACTTGGTCTAGGTGGTCCTGCTGTGGCAGGAGGATTGGACTACATGATCTTTCAAGGTCCCTTCCCATCCCTAATGATTCTATGATACTATGATTCTTTGATCTCCCCGATGAGGAAAGGCTGAGGGAGCTGGGTCTCTTGAGCTTGGAAAAAAGGAGACTGAGAGGTGACCCCATTAATGTTTATAAATTTGTGAAGGGTGGGTGTCAGGAGGATGGAGCCAGGCTCATAGGACAAGGGTGTAAGCTGGAACATAGGAGGTTCCACATAAATATAAGAAGGAACTTCTTCACGGTGAGGGTGATGGAGCATTGGAATGGGCTGCCCAAGGGGTTTGTGGAGTCTTTCTCTGGAGACATTTAAAACCCACCTGGACTTGTTCCTGTGCGACTTGATCTAGGTGACCCTGCTCTGGCAGGAGGATTGGACTGGATGATCTTTCGAGGTGCTTTCCAATCCCTGATGTTCTGTGGTTCTGTGATTACTTGATCACAGTGTACTTCCCAGCTTTACATTTCCTTTCCTTCCTTGAGCACAAGGACTGTCTTAGCCTGGCCTGTGTTAGTTTCTCTCAGGTTGTCTGCAGCTGTAGGATTTCTAGGTAGACCTGTGTGGCTGCCTCAAACACACACGAATGCATAGCCACCTGCAGTGATTTGTTGAAGGGTGCGTTGAGCCCTCTGAAGAAGAGATGTTTACGCTAGAGATGTTTATAGAGTGTGTTCCCAGCTCTGGTTTTGGGAAGATTGTTTTTGCAGTTCAACACATCATTGTGCCTTGGTTTATTGTACTGTAATTTTAGAGCCAGAATTAAAGAAGTGGCTTAGTACACATAATTTTGTGGTTGCTGTAGGACTTGCTAACTGGCCTTTAGCCAGCAAGCTGCTGCTCAAAATTATTGTAGTAAGCACTGGCCTAAATTAATAAAGTTTGTTCTTTTGGTGAAAGTAAGGTTTACACCATCACTTAATCTTATGAAATGCATCTGAGTGCTCTGGGCTGAGCAGCCTAATATGTTGGCTGCTGCTGCAAGGCCAGGTGTCTCCACACAGCTGTGTACCGCACAGGACGCTGCTGTTGCTACGTTCCCTTCTCTGCAAGGAAGAAGGCAATTTCCTGGAGGTCTGAACTGAGGTGACTATCTCTAGATCAACTAGGGCTATGTGAAAGTTTTATGGCTGAAGCACTTGGAGTTGAATTAATCAACTTCTAAATTATATCCTTACTTCTAAAAGCCCCGGGAGCCTTTGGAGTCTTTATAACCAGTTATCTACCTTGAACTCCACTTACTGCCTCTAGAATGGTCTTTCCTATTCAAAGGTTTTATAAGATAAGAATTGAGACAGAGATAAGAAACAGAGAGATATAAGAGCTTTAATTGGTTGCTAGTTTCTGGTGTTCTGTATTGCCGTGTGTATTTATAATCACCTCTTCTGTCTCTTGGTACTTACTGAGGGGGATAGTCGCTCTCCTCCACCTACTCCCACTCTCTGTCACAAAGCCAGGGCATATTGGCTCCACAATCTCGAAATACAGTAATCTGATAAATTGACTGTTTAGTCAATAATACCAACCTTGCAGATGGTTCACAATATTTATTGTACTGCTACAGAGTAAACCAGCTCCTGAGTACTGGCAAAGAGATCAAGCTGTAGAAGTTGCTGTGTCCCCAAACTCTTGGAAACCGCATTGTCTACTGGAATTTGGGTGCCCAAGTAGCTGAGTAACCTGATGGTGTGGTACAGAGGCTGGCTGTACTGTAGGCTGGCTTGGAAGTGTCTGAAACTAACCATTAGCAAAACTTGGAGTGAGAAGCCAGGGTCCAACTTGTCAGTGTTGTGTGTCCAGCTGTGCCCTGGGACTTTATGCCGCGTCATCCCCCTTCTCATCATAAAAAGAATAATCCGTCGTCTAATGTCCTACTGGAATTCCGGTCTTGTATGGTGCAGAGTTTAAAAGTGTTTTGCTTTCACTGTAGGAATATCCCAACACCACAGTCTGAGGTATTCTGGGAGCCATCTGCCTCAATTACTACATCTAGAATTATTTTTAATCTCTAATAAAAAATTAATTATGGCAAGCTTTGGGCCATGAACGCTGTGGAGGATAGAGAAGGATGATAAAGTGCCTCCAGCAGTCACCAAAGACATGGGGAAATCAGGTACTAGTCAGTGCTGCGATTTGCAGTTGGGATTCAGCAGCAGGGGTGCTGAGATAAGCTCTGAAACACCATGCTCACGGCTGTGAACCTGCCGCGTGCCATCATCTCCTTGCTGAGGGAATATGCTTTGCCAGAGTATCACTTATGCCTCACAGATGGTGTCTTTCTACCTGTCCTGGAGCCTACCCAATGCTATTTGTCAGTATTTAACTCAGAGTGTCATTCTTTAACTCTCTTGTCTCTGAAACACCAAGTGATGTCCTTCTTGTGTCTCCGTATCCAAGTTTTGCTCAGATTTGCTGAGGACTGTGCTCCCCAGAGCTTATCTTCCACCTGGACATGCATCCAGCATCACAGCCCTGTCTGAGGCTGGACCTCTACTTAAAATTTTGGACTCAACAGTTTATGGGAAAATGAAATGTGAATGTAATTTCAGTCGGAGCTGAGCAGCCGAGTCCCTCTCCGACTGCTTCCTTCGTGCAGAGCTGGGGCTGAGCCTGAGCCTTCAGTGTCCATAACAACAACTTTCCCTGCAAACGGTGTCCTAATTCTGTCTAAAGCTGTCCTGGGGGACTTTGACAGCTCCTCTGAGTTCTCTTTGCTGTTTCTCTTCATCTGTTCCCCTTTATCCGAAATTCTTTTCATGATGCCGTTCAGTTGCAAACGGGGGTTTCGAAGGGTTGTTTGAATATTGGCTACTGTTTGAACAATGTCAGCCTGGCATCTCAGGGGTTACTCTTCAGGTTGTTGAAGTACTCAGAAACATAATGCAAGCTTTTATATACAGACTCAGCGCAGGCTCTTCTTTATAATATCCTGTATAGCTCTCTAGCACTTCACTGACATGAATAGCAAAATTAAAGTCATCTACTAATCTGGTAGCTCTCCAATGGATGGGATCTTCCTTCCCTTTCCCTTTCCCTTTCCCTTTCCCTTTCCCTTTCCCTTTCCCTTTCCCTTTCCCTTTCCCTTTCCCTTTCCCTCCATCCCTCTCCCCAGACGTTCAGAGCTGGAGAAGTCCCGTTGTGTCAGAGAGCGCCCATGACCCGAGGATTGGGCTGTTTTCTTGGGAGTTAGCAATCTCTGTCCCAGGGATTCCAAATGTCAGTGACATTCCGAAGGGAATTCTCGAAGCACCGGTATTTTGGGACAATTTTTTTCACCGCCACGTTTTCTCACAGTTTGAGTGTTAAGAAATCCAGTGTGATAAGATATTTTGAGAACACCTATCAGATAGATCTGTGCTAGGTGGAGGCAAGGTGACAGATGAATCTCGCTGCCTCCACCCCTGGAGCTGTAAACATGCTAGTCTTGAAATCGAGTGTGTTTTTATGTGACTTGTGGTGGCACCAGCAGTAGCTGAGGGGTTTTAAGGCAGCTGATAAGGACTAGCTGCTTTGATATTGTCAAGTCTCAGCAGTACACCTGAAGAATTCTTTATTTGCCTGAAATTCTCTTGTGATATATGAAAAATTATTGCTGGGCTCATGCTGGAAGTGCTTTTTTTGGTTTCTCTTTGTGTTCCTATTTGCAGCTTAATGTTGTTCCTATGATACCTAGAAAAGACCCGTTCAAGTGCATTTCACAAGTCTTTCAGCTTGGTGCTTAAATCTGAATTTCACATATCAGATTAGCATGTTCCAGTTACCTAAGAGAAGCAATTAGACGTCATTTCGTTACTTATTGGAGTAAATTATTACCTAGTTAAGTAGAGGAGCTCTTCGTTCTCACTTGCTCAGCTCTCCAAATGAGAACTTGTGCTTTGGTGTAAGAACAATAATGATTTTATTCCTGTTTCTTTAATATTTCTGATTTCTGGTATCTCTGTAGTTATTACCTCTGTGTTTGCAACACAGAGCAAGACACAGTCCCTGTTGAGTAAAGCAAATCAGGAGATGGAAGAAACACTGGTTAGGGATGAAGTTATTCTCTTCATTGAAACACGTGGCCATAGCAGGGCATCACCTGCCTGACCACCGTCGAGTCTTTGTCAGTGTCACAACAGAGAGAAGTGGTAAGTGCAGTCGGAGGAGGAGGAGGACAGCTGCTGCTTTGTGAATAATCTTGGTTGTTGTAGTAAAAGCTACAAACGATGCCATAACTGAAAACAGAGACGGAGCACATCACTTGGTTGCTCATCCTTTGAGTGCTTCCCTTCTGTCAAGGCCCATGTCCCCAAAGAATGCTTGGGGAAGCATATGTCATCTGCCAAAACTGATTTGAAATCTGAAAGCAGAATAATGCTCTGCTCAACTCGGTTTCTCGAACGTGAAACATTTACATTTAGGATAAAACGCTCCTAGTAAATACAAGAGAAGAACTGTAAATTCTTACTACTTGTTTTTTTTTCTTCCCAAAGCAGCTCAGTTGTTTGCTTTACAATTTGGCTAGAAAGGCTGTTTATAAAGGCGTGTTTTATGCTATGAAGGATTATTCCGCTCAGATTTCTTGAAAGCTGAACTGGCTACCTAAAGACTAAAGGTGGTTGTGCCCTGTAACAAAAACAAGTGCTTGGGGCGGTTTCTTTACTACCTAATCCCTGCAGGTATCTCCTGACATCAAAACCCACTCTTGTGTTTTGGAGAGAAATCAGGTAAATTTCTGGTTGGGCAGGGGCTGTCCACAAGAGTCGATGTGAGAGCCGTGGAAGTTCATACTTGGCCATCATCTTCCCAAAATTGAGCGGGTAGTTTGTTAACGACGCTTGTGTAAGACAAAAAACCTCTTGAGGCAATTTGCCTAAGCAGGTAACGACTCGGATGGAGCTCCAGTCACGGACAGGTATTCCTGCTACATGGGAAAGGGTGACACCATTCTTTTAGGTACTTGGGGGTTTTCTGTGAGACTCCTGTGCTTGGCGTGCCTGCCTTGTTCCAGGGGCCAATGCAGAGGCAAAGCTGATGAGTTACAGCTTTCCATTGTCACTCACCATTTTATTCCCACTAGCTGCAGCAGCCATGTCAGCCCCAAAATCTCATTTTGAACAAGAAGCCCAAAAATCTCTCTTACTGTGGTTCCCATCACGGCTTAATGCCGAGGCTATTTACTATTCAACAGGAGGAAGGTCTCACTCGCTCAGAAAGTTTTCAGGAAGTATGTTAAATTAAAACACAGCTATGTATGGATGGATGTACGTGTAATAGCTGTTCATAGCGCCTTATACATATGTTAATGTGTTTTATAATACTTTGAGAGCCGAGATGTGTGAACCACTTGTGAATACGGGCATAAATTACATAAGTCGCTTCAGAAAAGGTGTCTGGGGCAAGCACTGAATACTCGCAGTAACTCGTGGCACTGTTAGGATGCTGCAAACGGAAACAGTGCCAGCACGTCCTCGAACAGCTACTCTTGCTTTGGAATCACTTGCTCCACTCTGCTGCAGGAAGCCAGCTTGTCCGTTCTCCTACCAGAACACCTGGCTGCAGCCCAGCACAGAAAGTCACAGACCCCTCAGGGGTGTGGAATGAGGAGGGAAGAAATGGGAGTTGCTTTGCTGTGAGTAACTGCAGGGAGTGAGGTGTCCTGCAGCAAGATCAGCTGGTTTGCTGGTTAAATTAGACTAATTAATCTAAATTAATGACTTTGTTTTGCTGAATATTTGCTAACAATACAGAATTTTGAAGTCCTGCTTGTCTTATCTGCTCTTTCAACAGGTTGACACATTGGTTTTGAGCACTTCTAATGCGAATTCATGACAGAGCAGAGAAACACCTGATTCACAGCTGACGTGGCTTGGCTTGTGCAAGGTGATGTGCAACCATACGTGTCTGTGAAATAAGTTACTGGTGCAACAGGTAATGCTTTAATTCATGTATTGAGTCTGGAACGAAGCTAACCATCTAAACCCCAGTACAGGTGTCATGCACAACTACCTCTGAAGTATTTAACTGTTTAAACTACCGTTTTGTTTTAGTTTCCTTACGTTCAGAGAAGTGGGTTAATGGCCATGAAGAAATGCAAAGTAGCAACCTGCTGCTTTCTGAGAGCTGCTCGCTGTCCTCACCGATGAGATTTGCTGTGCTGTAACGCTGCCATTCCATCATTATTTTGTAATCTCCTTAAACGAGTGTCCCACGGTAGTGCAGGCAATCACAGCAACTGCTCGAAGAGGATTTGCTGCTGAGCAAAGCTGCTCGTGTTGCAAGAGCGACTAGAGGAGCAGACAAGCAAAAAAAACATTGTGCAATGGTGTTTACTTTCCCATCGAGTTTAGAGTGAGTCCTGAGGAGGGAACTCAGCTATGACTTCACCCATGCCAGCGGGATGCCAGCAGATCATCAGAAAAGGAAATAGTACTCTAACAGTGCGCGTAAGGCGAGTTCAGGACCAAAGGAGGTTTGTAACCACAACACTAACTTCATGTCATGCTTCTACGAGTACGAAATGAAATGCACCCCCTTCAAAGCTTCTCTAGGCTTCCACTGCTCCTCATAGCCTAGGAGAGGATTTGCTCTGGGTGAAGCACACTGTCCGCATGGCAGATGATCCTTTACGCTCAGTGTTTGTGTGACCAGATAACTCTCTTCTTTAAACAAGGTCACCTCCTTTCATTAATCATTGTTTATGTTACAGTGTACTGACCCCTTCACTGGCTGCACACTCACTGTATGTGTTGTCCTGTGGGCAGAGTTACGCACGCGGGTCTGTAGTTACAGAGGCTGGAGGTGACGTTAAGTCACTAAGGTTTGTGGTTAGTGTGGAGGCATTAGACAGCACAGCCCCAGCTTGTTTTCCTTAGGTGGTTTTCTTTTCCCAGAAGAACAGAACAGTAATATCACCATGTGACTCTAGTATCATACTTGTCCATTCCTTTTCCTCTTCAAACTCAGGCAGATATTGGTGCTCGTTAGTTCTTTGCTTGCATGCAGCCTGCTCTATTGTGCTTTTGTTCTTTCCATCAGCGATGCTGATCTATGATCTGATGTCCCTTGACTGAGTCACGCTTCAGGCGGTTGGCCTAGGGCCTAATTGTACTTCTGGTTTCAGAATTCTTTGTGATATCTGCCTGGAGGCTTCTCTCATTTGAAAACCGAGACTGTAGCTCCTGTACAACTAATGATGTAAATCGCATAGTACTGGTGCCTCTTCTGGTCTATTTGAGTTCCAGATTCCTAACAGAAAATGTTTTATCCTCGTTTTTACTTGCAGATTTTTGGAGGGGTGTGAAGAAAGTGAGAGCTGTAATCCTTATTATCTTCTCTACAGCCTTATGGATATTCTGTAGTTATCACCATAACAGCCCCTTCCCCACCAAGTCCGGCTCAAGTCACGGTTCCAAATTCCTTCCTCCCCAGCAAAGAGTTTTTTGCACGCTTCAAGTTTTAAATCAAGGATTTCTCGAGACTTCATTTGAAATGCAATGTAGTGTGTGAAGTAAGAAGCAAAATAAGTAAAATTATAAAGAAAAGAGACATATTTTTCTACAAAACGACGTCACACATCAGATTAAATATTGTGTCTTCATCTTTCCAAAGCACAACATATGGGCTGATTTCAGATCAGAGTGAACATGTGCTAATAACTATTGCATGCATTCAGGTGTTTTTCTCCTGGCTTACTGTGAGCTGTAATCCACGTTGCAAAATGAATGTTGCACTGGAACCCACGGCTGTTGGAGGGTGTTTTTGTACCGGCGTCCGATGACGGGGTTGGAAATGCAGTTGGTCTGCTGCTGTGTAGGCAGACAAAGTAAGACAATAAAATAGCATAAGGCAAAGTCAGAAGGATCACATCAGCAGACCACCCTGAGCATGTCAGGGCTGCAACGCGATCTCGCGCTGCTGAGAACTGATTAACTCCTTTTTGGATGTGACAGGACTCACAGCCAGCAGCTGCATCCCCACAGAGTCAAAAATCATCTGTTTAAAAGAGGCAGGTTTTATTCTTATTTGACACCCCTGGAAGTGAAATGTTTAAGTTTATTTATGCAATCCACTGGTTTCTCTCACCACCAGCAGTTTCTGATCATTCCTCAAAGACACTTTGAGCAACAGCTAAATGGCGAACATTTGCAGGGAGATTGCTCACCATGTGAGGAGATCTACTTGCTGAAAAAAGAACCCAAAATACAGCTAAAAGTGATACCTGGGACTCTTTCCTTTATAAATGCAGAGACATAACAAGGCCCTTAGCTAAGGATTTTAATTATTTGGGGTTCATCTCACGAAACCACCTTCCCCGGTGAGTTTGGCAGTGAGCTGCTGCACACTTAGGAAATGCAGCAAAAAATCACGGGGCAGTTTTCAAGCTAAAGTATCACCAACCTTACATTTCCAAGCTGGTTATGGGAAGACTTATTTTTACAAAGCTGGATGCAGATACATGATTGTCTGGCTTTAGATACAGCATCTCATTGATTTTCACACCTTAAAATGAAGCAGCTATTCACAGCTAAATGCTGCCATGTGGACTTTTCTTTTCCTTTAAAGAAAAGTATTTAGAAATTGCAGTATTAAAGGGGATGAGAAACATCTTTAAAGTCAACTGACACGTGTTTCGGTTCTGCAGTGACTCTCTAGGGGTAGACAGCGTGTACGCAATTCCTTCGGTTTAATGGAGAGCTGCTAATGCAGGGCGTACAGGAAAAGCAGTTGATTTTTACACTCACAGATTGAAGAGGGTCTGTTTTTTGCTGGGAGTGATGAAAGTGAGGATGGTACATGGGAGACTGTGAAGTAACTGGAGTCCTTAGAGGTGTGATGCAGTGGAATGCCTTCAGCAATTGCAGCGGGCAACCTTGACCATCAATATAAGAAATAAGGTAAAGATGTGTAAAAAAATGAGATCCATGTTTTTATCCAGGTATTTTCCAAGCTAGGTAGGGGTGGTTTGTGTTAATGTAGACATTGAAGATTTGAATTTTACCTGCCAAGGCAGAAGATTGTTGAGTACTGGAGTTCTTTTTTGGCTGATGTCTCCCCATACTTGACTCCTTTTCCTCTCTCTCCCCTCCACACTTAAACTTGATGTTATAGCTCTCCACAGTTACTAACTGAAACTCTTAAAAGTCTTAACAAGAGCCTGCATGTACACTTACAATATTTAATTTTCACAGCTGAAAGTTCTGGGGAATTCAGGAAGGGGGAAGACTGGTTATTCGTTGCTTCACAGCTGGAAATAGAGACTTTCAGAGAGGCAGCAAGGATTGACAGGGAACAAACTCCAGTCCTATTTGACTGAGAAGGCAACAGGTAGTCACTTCTCTATTCCAACCAGTACAAGTCTAAGTGAATTGAAGCCCTAGTGTCTCCTCAGTTTTCAGTTTTTGAGATAGAATGGGTAGCAGGTTTGAGGAAAGAAGAGGCAGTAGAGAAAGAACCTAAGGGCAGCCTGAAAGTAGCAGTTGAAATTATACTTTAAAAAACAGGTGTTGGTAGAACATTGCTTTTAGCTCAGGGGAGTAGTTTTAAACAACTGGAAAAAGATCTCTTGAATACACCTTCAGCTCTTGGTTTGGTTTCAAACATGCAAATCGATGTGAAAAAGTGGCTGCTGTTAAAAATGGCAAAAAGCTTTGCAAAATAGCAGCCTCAGTGATGCGACTTCTTATGGAGCACACACAGAACTGTAACTTGGAAGCTGGCTGTTTCATAGGTATTTCCAGTTACCTGACATCTGGTAAGGACCTTGAAGGTCTTTTCCAACCTAAATTGTCCTCTGATTCTATGGCAGTGGCCTTGCTTTGTTGTACCAAATTATTTCAGGGCTCTCTGATGGTTCTTCTTGTATTGGTGTGTTTGCTTTTCGTATCAGGAGACGCGGGAAAAAGAGAGACTCTGGCAGAAAGAGCGATCTCAGATGTGTTAAAGTAGAGAGCCAAGTTGTTATTCGCTGAGATGATTGGATGGGAAATGGGATGCAAGGCTGCAAGTCCACTAGGACTTTACGAGTCCATCTAGTTAACTCAAAGAAACGCATTAATTGTGCTGAGTAACAGCTACAACCCCATCACTGAATAAGCAGAGGACTTTGTCTCCCGTCAAGTGATCTATGGAAGATTCTCCACTACACTAAGTCATTAGGAGAGGTGTAAATGGTTTTAACTTGGATTTCTTGTCCTAAAGTAAATCATACGTGCTGTATTCAAAGAATGCTTCCTGCTAGGAGCCAGAGACTAATGAAATACTTAATCAAAGATCAGGCAGGCAAATTGGTATCTTATACAGAATACAACACGCGTTTTGCCTTTCCCTAGTAATATTTTAAATCTATAAAGTACGTACACATTTATCGTGAAGGTATAATTTTATAGATATTAATTGAGGTAAAGGATAATTCTTGGGGATCAATGGACTGACTGAAGGAAAATGAACCTTTTCTCTGAGGTGTTCTGGCCTCTCGTTGGCAACAGCACAGGGAATTTTCTTTTTAAAAAGAGTGTCCCTAGAATGTGTATGAATTTATCTGGGAGCTCTAGTAAGGAATGAACAGAATGGAAGTCTGAGGCAAACAAATAACCTCCTGAACATCTGCAGTGCTGTAGAGGAAGAGCTCTTGAGGGAGTCCATTAAGTTATATATCACTGCACTGTTTTACATATAAATTTTACCTAATTATTCAATTCAATCCCTAGGTCAAGCTAAATCTGTTCTGATTCAGTGCAGAGAAAGACAGAGCAAGAAATCTCCTGCTCATCAGCTTCTGTGAGGCTGAAAAAGTTTTGACGTTCAAAAGCCACTGTGTTTCTTGTGATGGGGTGATAGAACTGGGAGAGATGAAGTACTGAACTCGTACGTGCTGTTAGGAGAATTAATGCTTTCCAAAAGATCATCAGATTTGGACTATTGCTGGTAAGGAAAGAGCATAAGAGGAAGTCATTTCGGTGACAGAACGGTTGGCACAGGGGAAAGAATTACGAGGCGTAAGGAAATGTAATGGGTGGTAAGTAGTGTCTTATTCTTTTTAAGAAGGGAAAATTCCTTATTTTCAGTGAAATTAGGCAGCTAGTAGGAGGAATGAAACAAAACAGATGCTAGACAGGAAAAGAGAGTCACTGAAACTGCACATTGAGGAATGGGTAGAAAAGCAGAAACGTCTTGGTTGCAAGATGCCATCGAATTTATTTTTAATTACCCACTTTAGTCACGTTTCTGAGATCTACCTTGAATATTTGGCTGCCTGTGCCGTGTAGGAAGTCTCTCATCTTATGACAGGGAAACACAAGGATGGCCCGGGTTCCTGGTGCCATCAGGGTGCCATTTGGAGAATGTTTTTTTGACTCAGAGGAACATGTGGGTGGGGAAGCAGTGCTAGTTTCACGAATTTGAAGCCATAATCCTTCACGTCAGCGCCCTATTTTTCTCTCGTCCTCTAAACTGACTGCGTTCATTCAGGACCAAAAAAAAGAGAGTTGGGTTTTCTCCTCGAACACCTGCTGCTGCTGGGGATTTTTTTAGTCTCATCTGCATTTAGGAAGCATTTCACAACTCTTCCTTTGCTCATTTTGCCATGTCATTTTAGAGTCTCTCTCTGCACAAATGAGCGTTCTCAGGAAACACCTGGTTTCTTTGAGGTTCTCGGAAACCACGTTGCCACATGCATAGAATGCTGTTGCCAAGATAATAACCCTTGCTATTAATCTTTACTTCTGGCATGATTGTTCTCTAAACACTGGTGTGTTGGGATGTCCACATGCAGGTGAAATATCCTGGGCTATTTTACCTTTTACAGGCAAGGGGATTGGACTAGATGATCTTTCAAGGTCCCTTCCAATCCCTAATGTTCTGTGACTATCTGGCAATGCTGGAGGTCAGTCTTGTGCTCTGGAATAGTGTAAAGGAAGGTTTGTGTTAGGAGGCGTGACGTTGAAGGAAAGAAGCAGCATGGCAGCAGTTGCAGGTGTGGAATATTTTAATACAGTGAACACTGAAGTATTCAAATTTGTCTTAAAGTTTTGTGGTGGTGCAGGGTTGGGTGTGTTACAGAGAAAACAAATGGCTTTCAGCATAGGCTCTGAAAAAATGTGTGAAACCAATTATATGTGAAAAGGTACTAGCAGTAAGAAAGAAAATGTGAGAACACGTTGCTGGTGTGTCTGTTATGCTGGAGAAGCAAAATTCTTCTGTTTAATGATAGGCTTTGTCACGTCAAACAAAAGGGTGTAGCTGGTTTAAACTCTGCTTTCTGGCTGATTTAGTCACAGCTAGTCCATATTACCATTGTAAAACCTGGATTGTTCTTCTGAACAAGTTTTGACAAGAGCAGCTTTAAAAGTACTAAAGATCTCTTCATCTGTCCACCAAAGTTGCTGTCCAAGCTCCTCGAGGATTAGGAACAGGCTCAAAAAACTTGGCTCTTCTTTCCAGAGCCATTTGCACGGTTTATTTTACACTAATTGATGCAGTCGCAGTGTAATGCACTAAGTCAATGCGTAAGAGCTGGGCTAGTATTGGCTAATTTGGTTGTATACTTTAATTATTTCTTATAGCCACTTCAAATAAGTAAATAATACTTAACAAGGAATTTTATCTGTCATTAAATGCATTTTAAAGTTTTATTTACAAAAATTTAGATTTAAATATTCCATTTTGGGCTTATTTTTACATAACATTGCAAATAGCTTTGTGTCCTATTTAAATTGCTGTATTTTTCCTAAGCAGATACTCGCACCTACTTGCTGGTAAGCGTTAAAGAGTAGATGTATGAAATATTCTTCAGTTGTGGTTATAGAGAGGAAAGGGTTGGTCTTCTCACAAGAGCAAGAGCAAATGGCCTCAAGTTGCACCAGGGGAAGTTAAAGGCAGACAGTAGGAAAATCCACTTTATTGAAAGAATCACCCAACATAGGAACAGGCTGCCCAGGGAGGTGGCTGAATCGCCATCCCTGGATGTGTTTGAAAGTCTTGTAGCTATGGGACTTAGGGACAGGGTTTAGCAGTGGGCTTGGTACAGCTGAGTTAATGGTTGGATTGATAATCTTAGAGCTCTTTTCCAACCTAAACAATTCTATGATTCTATGGTGGTATTTATAAACACTTTCTAAGTATTTTTACTATTTTAATTGAAGTGTCTCTGCTTAGTTTCTCTTATGCACTAAAAATTCCTGAAGATTTTAACAGACGAAAGTTTTTCTTCTCAGCCATCACATAAGTTCAAAGTCCATTAACTACAGTGGATTTTCTTTGAAATGGACTACCTGCACGTGTTCTTAGTTATATCCACATTTAAAAGAAATAACAGTTAAAAAAATCTGTTGTTTGCTGTTTACTAGTTGTCTGCAAATTAAAGAACGCTGTGTTACTTAGAGTCTGAACAGGAACCATTTTCAGATAGCCTCTGTTTTCTAGTTTCTCATTGCCATTCTCCAAACCCAGATGGAGGCTCTGCAATAGAATAAAGTGAGAGAGTAGGAAAGTGTGGTTCTTCTGTTCAGTTTGCCCATGTAAAGGGGTGATAGAAAGAGCAAGTGGGGCTGAGCATCAGTGTGAATAAAATATATGCAGAATTAGTATCAGCCACTGGAAGTGTGTATTCGGTGGGTTATGAAACCTCATTGCTTAGACCTGAGACAAAACAGCAGTAGGAATAAAGCTGAAATGCCACTAGAGAAATTGCTTAGACCACCCAGTACACTACTGGGCCTTACACCTCCATCTTACACAAGGGCTATGAACTCCAGTGCATCTTTAGTCACAGATCCCTGTGTTGACTTGTGTGGGAAAACCAATTGCTACTGACTGGTCACTGCAACTTGTGAGGCAAGGCCATCACAGCTGCAAAGCTTCTACTTGCAGTTAGTGTTTGCATTCATTCCACTTACTTATTCCTGATGCCTGAAGACACCGAAGTGTGCACCCTGTAGTTATATCCTGGTGAAGATCCTAAAACATCTCAAGCCACCAAATACTGGCCGCTTATGAACAAAGCGATAGCAACCGAGCTGCCCAAGAAGGAATTGTGAAAGCTTTAGCATGCTGCTTTCATAGTGAATTATATTGCTTTGGTTTCTGTGAGCCAGCAATGTGCCCTGGTGGCCAAAAAGGAAGCTTGGAAGGAAGGTGGTTAGTAGAATAGAGAGAGATTCTCTTCCTCCTCTACTCTGCCCTGGTGACACTGCATTGGGAATCTTGTGTCCAGTTCCAGAAGGACACAGAACTGCTGGAGAGTCCAGTGCAGAGCCACAAAGATGATGAAGGGAGTGGAACATCTCCTTGATGAGGAAAGGCTGAGAGAGCTGGGTCTCTTGAGCTTGGAAGAAAAGAGACTGAGGGGTGACCTCATTAATGTTTATAAATATGTGAAGGGTGGGTGTCAGGAGGATGGAGCCAGGCTC
>JAOXOE010000405.1:3228457-3244519 GCA_028565055.1 Phoeniculus purpureus | reverse complement strand
CAGTCTCCTTTTCTCCAAGCTCAAGAGACCCAGCTCCCTCAGCCTTTCCTCATAAGGGAGGTGTTCTACTTCCTTCATCATCTTTGTGGCTCTACATTGGACTCCCAGCAGTTCTGTGTCCTTCTGGAACTGAGCGGATAAGAAACCTGCCCTAATTTCAGATGTCAACTCTGGTAAATAAGAGGGATATTTCTTATAAAGGAATCTATATCTTCTTATAAAGGAATCTTATAAAGGTCAATAATTTACCACCCTGCACCAGTCTAAAGGTGTTCTGGAGCAAGAGAAGTAAAATTTGTAATCTATGAGCAACCATGCAATTCAGAACAGAAAGGTAAAAGTTAAGGGACCAGGTTATTTATCTTTTCCTTATACTTCAAATATTTATTTCTGTAAGCATAGGGATCATCTCAGCTAAGTAGGTGGCCACAGGGGTAGAACCTGTGTTGTGGAAGTCACGTCAGTCTGCCCCTGCAATTTTAGAGGTTATTATACAGTTAATGAAGACTGGCGAGTCATGATTTGATAGAAATCTTTTGCTCTGCAGCTGACATTAACTTGCCAAAGGGTGCCTGATTAATGATGGCATTGTCAGATAATGCATTGTGAGCCCATACCAGGCAAATTACTCTTCACAGAGCACTGCCTCTCTTCCACCGATGTAATTTATGCTGAGTGTAACAGTCACTGGGAACACAAAGCCCCTGAAAATTAAAGCCGAAAAATAACAAACACAAAACAAACTAGATTGCAAGCTTGAAACCATTTCTCAAGGGCGGTAATTATAATCACATATCAATCCTCCAGGCTAGAACACAGCCTCTGGAAGGAATAACATGCCATGGAAAATCCAATGCAAAACTTTATTATCTGTCACCTAGACTAACACACATTTCACCCTCTCTATTTGCCAGTTAGTCCTTTCTTATCTATTTGACAAAGACACAGGAGTGCATACCTTTCAGGAATCTTCTCGTGTTGAGATCTGTGATCTGTCTGCACGAGTGAGACTTTCATGGCACCTGATCTACTCTCACAAGTAAAAACATTGGATGTTTCTGTAATTCAGCATTTAAAAGATCCCAGCAAAGATACTGTCCTGACGTCTTACCATCATCCATTTTTCTAGCAAGATGTAATGACCTGCCCCATGCAAAAGAGAATCACAGTCACAGAATCACAAAACATTAGGGATTGGAAGGGACCTCGAAAGATCATCTAGATCACCAATCCCCCTGCCAGAGCAGGACCACCTAGACCAGGTCGCACAGGAACATATCCAGGCGGGTTTTAAACATCTCCAGAAGCACTATGGATAGTGGTGTGATCTCTGTTAAGACCACAAAGGGATTTGCGTCTAGAAAACACAAGGTGGACTAAAACGAATTCAAAACACTCTTGACAGGAAAGAGGAAAATACATGCATTTAAGTTACTGTGCTGGTGAAATTTTTGGTCAGTAGATCTTAACTTTTATATGTAACATAAGGAGAAGTTTTTTCCCTCCCTTTGTCCCCAGTTCCTTAATTTCCTCTGACTTTCTCAGTGAGATGCCTGTTCTCACACTTTGCAGTGCACAGGCTGAAATGGACCACAGAAAGAGTTATGATGCAGTTGTCAGTGGTGAGGAAACAGCAAGTAGCTAACCTGTATTCCACTCTTCACTGTCATGAGCAGCTGATTAGCAACGTTTAGATATCTCCTATGAAAAAGCAATAATTTTTTGTACTTTGCCACTTTGATTTGCCCTACTGTTGTAGTTATTTTTCTCTAATGCATACCAGAGACACATTTTCCCATTCTCTGAGAGTTTTTGCCATCTCACTGACTCCTGCTGTTGATATTAAAGCTATAGAATTAGCTTTATTATATTATATATACACACATATATATGTATCAGAGAACGACAGAACATTACGAATTGGAAGGGACCTTGAAACATCATCTAGTCCAATCCCCCTGCCACAGCAAGATCACCTAGACCAAGTCGCACAGGAACACATCAAGGCGGGTTTTAAACGTCTCCAGACAAGGAGATTCCACAACCCAACCGGGCAGCCCCTTCCAGTGCTCTGTCACGCTCACTGGGAAGAAGTTTCTTCTCTGATGTGGAACCTCCTCTGTTCCAGCTTACACCAATTGCCCCTTGATCTATCACTAGATGCCACTGAGCAAAGCCTGGCTCCATCCTTCTGACACCCACTCTTCACATATTTATAAACATTAATGAGGTCACCCCTCAGTCTCCTTTTCTCCAAACTAAAGAGACCCAGCTCCTGAAGGACGAGGCTTGGGGAGCAGAAACCTGAGCACTGCTCAATTGACGAGCGGGGATGTTCTGGCTCTTGTAGGTCACAAGCCTTAGGAACAGAGTGCAAACATCTAGATGAAAAATACTAAAGATAGTTGTGTCTGCAGAAAAGGCTAAAATCAAGGGTAAAGAACAAGGAATTTATAAACAGAAGTTCTGGGAGCAATGCCAGATGGGCTTAGCTTGCAGATAAGGTGTTAGTAACCAATTAGCGGTTTTGCATAGCTGCTTGCACACTGCATGTACAGCCTCAGGACCAATCCGCTTTGAACACATAGCCTTTTTCGCTCTATATAAACGTATGCCTGTTTGCAATAAAGTGACATTTGCTTGCATCAAGCCGAGTCCCGTCTAAAACGCGGCAAGCTCCCTCAGCCTTTCTTCATAAGGGAGGTGTTCTACTCCCTTCATCATCTTTGTGGCTCTATGCTGGACTCTCTCAAGCAGCTCTGTGTCCTTCTAGAACTGAGGGGCCCAGAACTGGACACAATATTCCAGATGCAGTCTCCCCAGGGCAGAGTAGAGGGGGAGGAGACCCTCTCTCAATCTGTTAACCTCCCCGCTTCTGATCCACTCCAGGATGCCATTGGCCTTCTTAGCCACAAAGGCACATTGCTGGCTTATGGTCATCCTGCTGTCCACCAGGACCCCTAGGTCCCTTTCTCCTACACTGCTCTCCAGGGCAGTGGTGGAGTCCCCATCCCTGGAGGTGTTCAAGGATAGACTGGCTGTGGTCCTTAGTCCCCTGATCTGGCCAATGTGGTGTTGTTGGGTCATGGGCTGAGCTGAATGATCTCAGAAGGCTTTTCCAGCGCCAATGATTCTGTGATTTGTGGTTATTGAAAAACATTATTATTTAGCACACAAGAATTTTGAGAATAGAATGGTTCATGAAATATACTCAAGTTTTTTGATTTATCATATGTAATCAGCTCAACACACCAGTGTGACCAGTGTAATCTGTCCAGAGTTGTCCCCAAGTCTTGTTCCTATTTCATGTGCTAGTGTATGATATTAATGACAGCAACACTGAATTGCTTCACTTGGTTGCTGACATTGACTGTCTCTTTTAAAACCCTGCAAGGCTTTTGGGAAAAACTTAGTGGGAAAATGTCTTTGGTTTTGGGTTTGGATTTCCATTTTTAACTTGACAGTGACATTACAAGCATAAGGCTCTTTCTCTGCCACACCACCTCCCACAGCTTATCATGCTCAGCATGTTTTCTGCAAGGGGGAACTTTGACAGATTGATCTTATTCATTATGAAAACCAATACTCTTAAACTATACTGGTTTTGAGTTGGATCTTAAATTTTCAATGTGTCCCGTGCCAATACAGAGTGCAAGAAACCCCCCAGGCTTTGCAATTTATAATTTAGATTTTGTTGTTTGAGACGGTTGTGGGGTTTTCATTTTTCTTCCTTTCCCTGTCCCAGCACTACAATTTGGTGAGCCTGTATTTCCCACTGGGTAGATAAAGAGATTGTTACCATCCATCACTGCTACTGTGCAGCACCACCGTCAGCCAGAAGTGCTATGAAGTGTCAAATATTTACCTGAATTGCAAAGACAGTATCAGTCTTAGCCTAATATTTGCCAGAATTAAGATGATTATGTCATCCAGGTATTTTTATTTAATCTATTATCAGACAGGGATCTTAAAAGAACAGAAATAAAGTACAGTTGAAGAAGGACACAGAACTGCTGGAGAGAGTTCGGCACACAGCCACAAAGATGATGGAGTAGAACACCTCGCTTGTGAGGAAAGGCTGAGGGAGCTGGGTCTCTCTAGCTTGGAGAAAAAGAGAATGAGGGGTGACCTCATTAATGTTTATAAATATGTGAAGGGTGGGTGTCAGGAGGATGGAGCCAGGCTCTGCTCACTGGCATCCAATGATAGGACAAGAGGCAATGGGTGTAAGCTGGAACATAGGAGGTTCCACATCAATACAAGAAGGAACTTCTTCATGGTGAGGATGACAGAGCCATGGAAGGGGCTGCCCAGGGTGGTTGTGGAGTCTCCTTCTCTGGAGACATTTAAACCCACCAGGACATGTTCCTTTGCGACTTGATCTAGGTGATCCTGCTGTGGCTGGGGGATTGGACTAGATGATCTTTTGAGGTCCCTTCCAATCACTAATGTTATGTGATTCTATGTGAGTCCTCATCGAGAGCAGCGGTATGAGCGAGTGCCATTAATCAACATCAAGAATTTAATACTGGATGGATCAAGCGGCAGTGGTTTTAAATGTAAAATGATGGCTCATTTTCAAGATGCCACTAATTGTAAATCAAATTCTGAGATGTTCTGTTGGAACTGTATACTGTGGACGAACATCATTATTGTTTTCAATTTGCCACTTTCATTTTGATAGGCAAATATATCATAAAGCTTTGATTTTTAATTTATTTTTATTACCCAGTGTTTATTGTCATGTTTCTCATTTTGACTTCAGCATCCTGTGAGAGAATTTTCATTTTAATGGTTATTTGGTAAAAGATATTAAATCAACCTTAAGAGTGTATTTTACTTAATTTCAATCATGGTTTATTGCTCAGGATATATTTATGACAATATGCATGCATATATTTATGCATGGATATGAAAGGATTCATTAGGAGTGGTGTCACCAAGGAAATGACTTAGTGAACCTTTTCTTCAATACATATTTGCTTGGAAATCTCAGCAAATGGGGGCTGATGGGCCCAAATACGAGACAAGTCGCTTAAGCAGGAAATTTTCTGAAGAATAATGCAAGTATTTCCAGCACTGTTTTCAAACATAGCTGAAACAAAAAGACCACTTTTCAATGAGTCTTAGAACTCACAACAAGCTGTGCATTCTCTGAAGGAGTAAGAACTGCACCTGTCAGGCTAGGCATCCGTGGCTAGTGCTGATGATCACCATTTTTAACCATGCAAAAAGTCACCTTTTCACTTAAATGGACCGAAATTTTGTTATACTGAAAGGTGTCTGGGTAGATCTGAACCACACGTTGTTGGCTTTAGGCAACCTTTTCTTTAATGTTCAGAGCTTCAATGTTTTCTGTAATGTTCGTTGGCTGATATTTCACATCCAGTTGAGAACTCATGTAGGTCCCAGTGAAATTCAAAAAAGGAAGGAAATTGCAGTCCAGAAATTAGGTTTTTCTTTTTTTCTTTGTTTTCCAGGAGCCTTAGAAGCAGAAAGCAGAGGAGAGGACACATAGCAGAAAATTCCTTACTAGCCATTATTTAGGAGCCAGTGAAAGGCGACATGACCACTTTAATGTACTTCATTACTTCCTTAGGTTCTGCTGACAAACATCACCTATTTGTGAAGATGCATTTGAACAGATGATTCTCATCCCTGTTAACTGTTGGCATGAACTTTGAGCTGAAAATCTGTTAAAGATTAGTAAGCACTTGATGTATACATACAGATCCTTATATTTTTAAGCATCACACCCTCTACAGCACCCGTGAGTAATGCACTGTGAAGGACCCAGCTGAAGAAATTAACATTTCTTTCATCTAGTTTCCAAGGAACTTGATGCTCGTAACTGTTATGCAGAGCACCGAAAGAATTTAATCGGTGTAAAGGTATCTCAACGTGGCAGCTACACCAAGCGACCTCACTGAATATCAGCTGTATGAATTAGGTGTTTCCTAGGAGATGAAGATCCTTCTTCATGAACGACACAACCAGTGGCAAAATTTGATCTGAAGGAGACGTGTTTGATGATGTGAACATAAATAAACTGAACCAAACTGTGGAAAATATGGGACCTGCATATCCTGAAAAGACCAAGGGCCAGTGTTTCAAGCTTCAAGAAATAAAGTTTTGCATGTTTGACACAATGTGCTGGAGGTTTTCACTTTAAATCTGAGCGCAGACATTTCATGCCAGCTCATCTTGAATGACACGGTACTTAAGCTACGTATCTGTACAACGTTTTATTGTGTAAACTCACCAACGATTTGCTTGACATGGTAATTTGCTCATGGTACTTCTAAAAGAGTAATGTGTATGATTCTTTATGTTGGTCTGTTTTAACACCAGCTACAAGGAGTCAAGTTCTAGTCTCCTATCTCAAACAGCGACATCACCCTGTCTTTTTCATAACCAGCTCAAGGAGCCAATGACTATCACTCAGTTCTGCCTAGGAACCTCACTGCTGCAGGAGTTGGAGACATTCCTCTTCCAGTCATTTGTCCCCATCTTTTCTTTTCTCTTTCCCTCAAGGTGATTTTTCTGATTTAAAAAATTACGTCTTCCTCCTAGTGCTCCAGTCCCCCAAATTATTTATAAAGAGTAAACACACGCCTCCACGCGCTTTGCAAAACAATCAAGGTTTTTCAAGATTATGTTTTTTAAAGCTTATCAGCATGGCTATTTTAGGCAATTTATTTGAGTCTAGGCTATTTATATGAGTGATTTTTATGAACCTTTATTGGTATCTCTATGCTGAATGTTTAAAGGTGGGCTGCAGCTTCATGCAACTCAAAGAATACCCTGAAAACAGCCATTTCTTAGACATTTTTGGTGTTGGGATTTAAAGCAGTTTGGCAGTTTTGGTAAAACAATAATGGTTCTGTGTGATTTGGGCTTCCTGACATACAGATTGAGAAAGCTGCTCCACATGTTTTCACGAGGGAGTTACGGTTTCCCCATCCTTTGACTGAAACAGAACTGTCAAGGATCAAGGTGTTCCTTCCAGAGTGTAGCTTGATCTGTGGCAACACAGATGTGGCGTGCTGTTGTTTGTAAAGTTCATCTCTGCGTTACCCCAGGTGAGGTTCTGTCATGACCCACTGAGATGCTCTGAGTCACGTCACTGGGATAATGCCGTTGTAGCAGTACATTGTGCGGTACCTTGTAGTAATAATGTGGTAACTTATGAATAAGTTTGTTATGATGTGAAACCAAACTTGACAATAGGTGGATAAAACATGCCAGGTGTCATCACCCTGTGTTCCTTCATCCTCTGCTGGGAGAAGAGCTGAACGACACTCAGTTGAGGAGCAACTCAACTGCTCATGCTACTGGCCACACCTGTGCCCTGTGGCTACCTGCAATTGTGTGCCGGGTATATTTTAATGGAGCACTTCCTGTTGCACTTACTGGAGCAATTGCAGGGTTCTACTTCTTAGTTACTGTCTTTTTTCACACTTACACCAAATCATTCAAAATATAGCACTCATGACTGTGGTTGAGACCTAAGTCTTTTGTTAAGAGATTAACGAGTCTTCTACCCCATGGCCCTCGTTGCCACCTCTTACCTGATTATAATAAAGATTTCTCTACTGTAGATCCATGAGTCTTCTGCTTCAGTTATTGCAGTAGGACCAAGCTGTGTTCAGAGCAGCTGGATGAGGTGATAGTAGTTAGATGGTGCAATATAATCCTTTTGGGCTTTGCTTAATGCTAATGAGTATACTTACCCTTTAGATTAAGGAGCAGAAGAACTCAACGGCTTTAAATAAAAGTTATTGAAAAGGCTACAGTGCTTGTTTCTTGTACATAATAAAAAAGACAATGTAAACCAAAATGTCCTTCATTGTATCTAGTCTTCAGTCCAGATCACAGAAATGTAGTAGATTAGATTAGAAAACCTGTTGAAAAAATACTGGGCAGGAAACTCCCCTTGAGTTCAATGTTTAAACACTCTCATTATACTTACAGATATAAGAAATGCTGGAGCTTAAGAAAATATGTTACACAATACTCATTAGCTACCCATCAGTGCTGGACCTCCACAAGTCAGGAAGCACATCCCATAAATAAATAGGCAAGTCCTATGTTTTTAAACAACCAACCTCTAAGATAAGTCCAAAAATCCTATGAGCTTTTTATTTTTTTCCCCTTGGTTTTGCAGCTCAGAACTCGGTGTGAATTTGTAAGTTACACATGGAAGTTCAGGAAGAAATGATGTACTAAGTAGCAGAACTTGAGGCCTGATAATTATTGAATCTCTCTATAGAAACAGCTCTGCTCTTCACAGAATCATAGAACATTAGGGATTGGAAGGGACCTTGAAAGATCATCCAGTCCAATCCCCCTGCCAGAGCAGGGGGTATCACAGTCACACAGGAACACGTCCAGGCAGGTTTTAAACATCTCCAGAGAAGGAGACTCCACAACCCCCCTGGGCAGCGAGTGCTCTGTCACCCTCACTGTGAAGTTCTCATATTGAGCTCTCATATGAGTTCCTTCTCATACTGATGTGGAAATATAAAACAAAATTCAATGAAATTAGAGCTAGGCAGGTAGGCTGATGAATTTCTGTAGGCGTTGTTGCTCCAGAGTTGTTGGGTGAACCTTAGACTTAGTATTGTTGTGTATGACTTGCCCGTAAAGGAGGAATTTTGAAGAACATATTCTCACTGATTTATTGAGACTGGAAAAGACGTCTAAGATCATCAAGTCTAGCCTAACATCACTTTATTGGCCAGACCATGGCACTAAGTGCTCTTCTGCAGTCTGTTCTTAAGAAAATTCAGCCTAATACCCAAGGAAATGGATATCAATAAGGAGAACGGATAGGAGAGTAGGAACACATGAAGTACAGTCTGCCAGGGCTTGGATTTGGGTCAAAATGGTGACTGAGATAGAGCCGTGTAGCCAGTGAAACAATCTCCAGCTCATCTAGTTTTCTTTTTCTTATTTCCTCAGAAGCGTTATCAGACTGTGACCCCCAAACAGAGAAAGTATTATTGATCTTTTATTAATAGGCTGGATTTGCTGAGGTTCATATATCAAAAATTTATGTAGTCTGTAGGCTGTTCTGCACAGACGTTACCTACAAGAGGTAGCACACGATGATATTTGTCATGGTCAGTCTGACGGGGTGTCAGAGTGCTGTGTGCTCTTGAAAATATTTAATATGTTTAAGGGTCATTGATCTGGGAGTTAAAATGAGCTCTTTGATCTGGCATTTTGTTCACTCTGACATAAGACCTTAAAAGTTGTGCAGAATCAAGAGATTGATGGCTCTTCACTCCCTGGTGTCTCCTAACGTGTGCAATTAAGGAGGTCATGATAAGAGAGAACTGCAAGAGGTCGTAGCCTTTCCCAAGTTCACATACAGTGTGACCAGGTCATTGTGCAGGGGCATTTTAAAGGGGAATTCTGTCATAAAAGCGAGACACAACTCAAATTATTAATTGATGCTGTTAACTTGAAAATGAAGGTTATGTCTGGTTGCAGAGAAGAGAGAAAGGAGACTGCAATGCAAACGGAGCCAGGGAAATCTCAGACAGCAAGGTGCTTTCAGAAAGGCTTCATAGCTTGGGATAAACACCTATTTGCAGAGGAGTAAAGCTGAATTTCTGGTGGGAAATGCTCGCAGGTGGAAAGTTTTCTAGCTATGTAAAGGAGTTGTATAGGTTTGGGAACAAACCAATTCGATCCTTCAAGAGAATCTTGCCTATAGGAAGAGCAGAATTTAGGAGAATTTAACCTGCAGATCTTGCAGGTGACAGAACTATAAAAATCCATCTGAGGAATTTCTTTCTGCTCCAGAACATATTTGAACCACAAATTCTGTGGATTTTCTTATTCTCTCCCTTTGAAGAAAGACGTTTGGGTTTTGGTTCTTGTCCTCTGAGTCTTCTGCAACACCGTTAGCCTGTCACTGAGTGCATGCCGATCTCATGGGGATCACCTGAGCTGAAGGCACAGCTGGGGTAGACTTAGCAAGTGCAGAGTTCTGGTATTTAAGAAGAAAGCACCAGAATGATGGTGTTCAGTCTCTAGAAAGAATCCCAACCTCAAGCCTGTGTTTCCTATGTAGGGAATCAGATTGGCAATTCAAATCCCTGGGGGAACCTGATTGACTTAATTGGAGGTGCTGCCTTGTTTGAATTCCTTATACCTCCAGGTCAAGAAAAAACTAAAGATTCCCTCAGCTCAGGGCTTTTGTTCTTCCTTTTGGTTTTTAATCACTACATTTAATTTCCAGAAGGCTTTTTTTTTTAAGGCAGCTTCGTCTTCCACAGATTAAAATTCATTATGAAATTAGTCAGAAACTCCCTTTCACCTGTCTCATAGAGGGAGAAACTCCCCCAGAAGGAACTGATTAAGGATTCCTGTTGGCTCTCTGATAGGCTTCACTCCTTACAGCCAGCATGAGGTAAGTGTGATGCTGGTGAAGAGATTAATTTGTTGCTGTTGTTTTGTAGTTCTGATGCTTAAAATAATTAAAACAAGGAAGCATATATTTTAGTTCTAGCTGTAAAGCCTGACTAGTCTGATGTTGTCCTGGTCACTGGTGGGAGATGTCTGGAAGTGGAGAGGGTGAGCATTTAAAAGCATTTTCCCTTTAGTTTTCATATCGAGTCTTCCGATTAAATCCCTCTTTAGCACAGCTTGCTTAATGAATCTATTGACTAGGATCCTGACTTTCCCAGTACTGTTTGTAGGAAGCATAAGCAGTGAAAGAATGGGAGAATAAATTGGTTCTACTCTGTGTATTTCCATTTCTAAGAGAATTTATTAAGATCAGCGTGGCTTTTAATGATTCCTGGCTAGCTAGCATCAGTACACGCTGTTTACTTCAGGGCTCACGTGTGTTCTGCTGGTGAACTTCACAGAAAACTGCTTTTTATTCTCTGCTTTTATTTTCACACAGGGACCCAAAAAACTCCCTTTCCTTCCTATTTGCACAGCTACCCTGGAGTAGGGGATGCTCCCTGAGTGTACACATGTAGCAATCACTGCTCTTAGTCTGTCTCACGGGCCATGCTTTCCTCCACTGACATTTCAATTACTTGGCTTTATCCCACAGTAGGATTTTCTGGGGTTTTATGGTACAAACAGAGCATCTCAATTCACTGAAAATAAGATATTGTATGTCCTCCTGTGTACTTTTTATTTCATTTTGCTGAGGTTTGCTTTCATCTCCCTTGCCATTCTCTAGTAACACCCTAAATTACCTGCTTGCTAAATCCCAGTTTGGAGCCCTCTCTTCTCCTTTCTATTGATACGCCTTTCTTGCTGATTCTCCTGTGTACTAGCTGCTTTTCCTTCCGCTTCTTCCTGTCTCCTGGCTGAGCACCTTCTATTTTCTTGCCAATTTAAAGCCCTTTTGCCCAGACCCATTAGCTTTCCTTCTCAGCAAATTGGTGTCCTTGCTTCTCAAAAAGGATTTGTCAATTCTTTGAAGCCTCTGCTTTGTGTTTCTAAGCCCCCTACCAGTTAGGAACTGATTTATCACCACAATTTTGTGAGTTTGGGTTTTTAGTCAACCTATAGACTGTGGCAATGAGTCATCTATGACATTAAGCAGGTTAGCTTGAACCTAATTGTGTTGTGCTCTGGGAATTACAAACCACACACTCCTTTTGTGGATTTCTAGGTCTGAGATTTAATGAAGCAAAAGTATTTCTTGCTTGCATCAGGACTGTGCTGTGGCATCATGCTCGTACCACTTCACGGGCGAGTGTCAGCAGCCTGTCCTCGCTCCATTCCTCCTAACTTCTTCTGCATTGGCTTCCTACGTCTGCTAGGTGATAAGATGATTTAACTAAGATCATAAGATGACTTTACTGTCTAAGCAGAAGGAGTGAGTTGAGGTTACTCAGACAGCATTGATTGTCCTTCCCTCACCCCCTCCCCACCCTGGCTCTCTAACTTGTGAAACTTTTTCTTTGCAGTTCTTTAAATGTTATTTTAATGTAATTTGTGCCTAATGTGTATATATATATATAATTATATATATAATATATATATGTGTGTGTGAGAGATAAGTCTGTTGAACAAGCAGTTTGAAATAATGTATGTAGATTCTTCTATTTTATATTCTTTTCCATAAGTCAGCAGAGTAGAGTTCATTAACTTGATACGGATCTCTCTGCAGTCTGTAACCATTCACCAGAAACTGGATTTAGGGGTATATTTATATGGTAAATGTACTGATACTGCTTACTTTGTATTAAAGTTCAGGCTGTTAACACTTTCTCCATGTAGACACATCGGGGCTTTTTAGAAAGAGACTTGTAATCCAATCTTCTTTCTCGTCATTTAAGCAGAGTGCTTACATCTGAGCTAACGCAGATAGCTGGCCCTGTTATAAGGATTTTAAAAACTGATTCTTTGCTCAGTATTTGGAGGAGTGCACTTGAGCAAGCTGTTTATTATCGAGAGTGACCGTTCCCGTAACACTTCATGCAGTGGACACTACTGAGCTGCAGTGTGTGTGGTTGGTCTGGTTTTTACAGTGGGGGAATATTCGACTAGAAATAATGCAAATAGCTCTATGTATGCAAACCCTGCCTCGACAGAGCTCCGTAAGGACGCAGGTTTGGCTCTCCTGAAAGCGATAACGCGGCGTGTAATGTATTACCGACTGATGGGTATTTGCCACTGAAGTAGCTCAATCAAAAAGGTAATTTAGCTGGAAACTCCCAAGGAGATAGCTGTGACTCTTGTGTCTGTCCCAGTGTGTGATGATGGTTGCATATGTGTTGCTGATATGGTTGTTAGGAGGATTTCTAACAAAGCTACTGCTGCAGATGCTAATGAAAAAGCGTAAGCTTTGAGTCTTCTGATTTAAAGATCACCACTGTCAACACAGAACTTTTAGAACAGTTTTCAGAGAGAAAGACTCCGTTCAAAATCTTTAAAACCAGTAAAAGGCAGAGTGGACTGTGGGGTTTGGGTGGGTTTTTTTGAATAATTTAGCTTAAGCACATAGATTCAGTACCTGTACCACCTTCAGCTGTCTCTGGAAAGTTTTCCAACTGGTATTAGTGTGTCTCACAAAGGAGAAAGCACACCAGCTGCTTTATGCAAGACCAGTATAATCACCTGAACAAAACTTGGCTTGGGCTGTTTAGTCTGGAGGAGTCTCAGGGGGCAACCTTCTCCCTTTCTGCAGCTAGCTGAAAGGAGGTTGTAGACAGCTGGGGGTCAGGTTCTTCTCCCAGGCAACTAGCACAGAACAAGAGGGCAGGACCTGAAGCTGTGACGGGAGGGTTGAACGTTAGGAAGCCATTCCTCATGGAAAGGGTGATCAGACTGGAATGGACTGCCCAGGGTGGTGGTGGAGTCCCCATCCCTGAAGGTGTTTGAGGACAGGCTGGTTGTGGCCCTTAGTGCCTTGCTCTGGCCGATGTGGTGATGTTAGGTCATGGGCTGGTGATCCCAGAAGTCTTTCCCAGCCCAAATAATTTGTGATTTGACAAGTTGGCTAAACATCAGGAAAAGTCCATACAGCCTCCACTCTATCCTCCCTTCCCATGTGCTGGAACCTTCAGTATTTAGCTATTGTAAGTTTAGTAACAGAGCTCATCTCTGCCGTTCCTGGAGCCTTTCTCCTGGCCTTGAAGTGACTTCCCTCAGCTCACCTGTGGTCAACGTGCACCACAGGACACCAGCCAAAGGTCACCGAAAACACTCAGAACTTGTAGCGCACATTTCCAAACGTCAGATCTCTCTCACCACAAAGCTATCAGAAATGCACGTTCCCGTACTGATCCGAAAGCCCCCGTGGAGACTGTGGACAATATTCGATAGCCACCAGCGTGAACTTGTATGAATAATTTACGAGGGTAAAATGTGTCTACTTATTAGCACAAGAACTGGCCCAAGAACGCTTCCTTCTTCCTGACAGGAAGACTGTGTTTCTGATCCTTAAGCCCTGATCCTTAAGGAATAACTGCAGAAAATAAGTATATTCATAAGTAACACTCACAGCTGTACTTGACATTAAAAGTCATCAAGACACTGGCTTCATGGTGTCTATATTTTTATCTCCAGGTGGCACCTCTGCCTGACCCCTCTGTCCCACCAGATCCACTGAACTTATTACTGCTTTACTTGCTGACATTACCTTCTGCTCTGCTGCTAAAAACCATCATTTTCTCTCAAAGTGGCTAGATAATTAACATAATTATTCTCAACCTTGAGTTTACTGCTTTTATTTTAGATCTAAAGGAGGATTTGTATGCCCAAAAAGCATGTCCACGGTCTCCTTTGCATAGCTAGCACTTGGTGAGCTTAACAAAAAAGGAGATAAAAATTCCTCACAAAGCTTCTCGTCCTCTGAAGCACAGACGTGTGTATTTGAACACAAAACCAGCTGCTAAATTACCTTTCTCTACATTGGTGTTTTACAGTACCTGTGAACGTGTACAGTCTCCCTGTGTTCAGTTAAATACCTTTTTTACAGAACACAAGTCACTTCCTGGTTGGAAAGACTCGATGCTGAAAATACAGCCAACGCCTGTAGGACGCATTGCAGGGAGTTTTGTGATGTTGCTAGTGTTGTACGTCTTTGTTTTGTCTTTATGGATAAAACAACCTCTGTGGTGCAACTGGAACGACCCTAAAAACGTTGGCAAGGTTCTGACGGGGTGAATACGCGTGTGATTTAAGAACTGTAGGCAATTACATATTTCTTTTAATTTTATACTGTTTCCTGTCAATTAGGGTGATGGATGCTGATCTTTTAAATGCATGATTCTGAGCTCCCCTTATTCCAGTGGTTCTTTTCTCTCTCTCTTTGTGTGTGTATATAGTCATCATGCTTGTTATACTTGAAACCTTGCATGGGCCAAAGAGTAGCAGAGTCATAACTGGAACTAGGGAACTTATTACTCCAACTCACTGTTTAACACCACAACAGTCTGATCTGGGTTATGATAATGCACATTCATAAGCCACATTAACATAGGAGAGGTTTAATAGAGACAGTTAAATTGCTTTTCAGGGGACGTGAAGTCCATCCTAGAAAGTCCTTTTTTTGTTCTCCTGGTGGTGTGTTCACCCCCTCTGAGCCCTAAGACTGGCAACTTCAGCCAGAAAGGGAGAGGGACTTGGGATGAGCCATCAGAACACCGAGGCCATCACCGAGAGGTGTAGTCCTCTTGCAGGGAATTTCTTCTTCCTCTTCGCTAGGAGAACAAAGGTACTGATAGTTCTTTCCTCCATGGGCTTGGATCTCCTTGGGCTTTTTAAAAATACATTTAGTGAGCAGAGCTTGTGCGTGTGCTCTTGTCATCCGTTCCCATCCACTCACATTTTGTTCCAAAGCTGGTTTTGCCCTAACAATGGGAGGCTGCGCTCCTGTAGTGACCTGTGAATTACAGCTGTGATTTCTGTCAGAATGCTCTTTATTCTAAATGGAAACAGGGGCAACTAAATCCACCTTGAATAAGTCCTTAGTATAAACCAAAGAAATTCTGAAACCAGTGTAGACAACAGTGACCTGGCCACCAGACACCTGCTGTCACCATCTTTTTCTGAAGACCAAAATCAACTTAAGCTAAAAAAGACCCAGACAAGCTCTGACACCCCGAGCTATCAGGTCAGTTGCTTTTAGTCATGACCAAATGATGCTTGGAAAGTCCAGACAAATCAGAGGCTAATAATATTGCAAAGATAAGGTGATATGAAGTCCCTACATAGAAGTAATAATCAAACTCTCACTTTGTTCATGGATCCTCACTTAAAAAAGTAAAAAGTCCTAGCCAGCACCAGGGCAAGATGGCAAGGCTTGAAGCTGCACCAGAGGAGGGTTTGGTTGCATGTTAGGAAGCCCTTCCTCATGGAAAGGTTGATCAGATGCTGGAAGGGACTGCCCAGGGAGGTGGTGGAGTCCTCATCCCTGCAGGTGTTTAAGGACAGGCTGGTTGTGGCCCTTAGTGCCCTGCTCTGGCTGATGTGGTGATGTTAGGTCATGGGCTGGGCTTGATGATGCCAGAAGTCTTTTCCAGCCTCAATAATTCTGTGATTCTGTGCTTTATCCTGTCTTCCATGCAGTTCACTTAG
>JAOXOE010000405.1:3192897-3220619 GCA_028565055.1 Phoeniculus purpureus | reverse complement strand
GAATTGGCACAAGAGGAGGACAGGGCCAGCCCAGCTGAAGTGTCTCTGTGCAAATGCACAGAGCTTGGGCAACAAACTGGATGAATGAAGGGCTACTGTGCTGCTGGGATTGGACTAGATGATCTTTCGAGGTCCCTTCCAATCCCTAATGATTCTATGATAAACAATTAACTGTTTTGAAAAATTCTTAGCCATGTTCAGCTAGTCTAACCAACTAAATTCAAGTAGTCTTTGCAAAAGAGCTGCATTTATTCCTTTGGTATAATATTGCCCATAAATCAAGCTGAGGCCTCTTGCTCTGCACCTCCTTTCCTAAAATTTATTCATGTTTATAAACCAAATCAATTTATTTTTATTTAAATGAATGACATTTATATTTACTTTATCTAGTGAGGGCTTAACATCATGCAGTGCAAAAACACAATAAGAAAAGTACTGTGGACCATCTATCGATTATTAAATGTCAGGGTCATTTTCGTTATTGTATTAATCACCTCCACTGATACTGGTAACAAAATGCTTTCTGTTGTTCTCAGACACTCGAGTACACCAAGATAAAAACCTGATGCACACACATAAACACGGGGTTTTGAGATGCTAAAGTCCTGTGACAGTACTTGAGATAAAGGTCTTGATTAAAATTTAAAATACTGCCAAAATGACTCCTCAAGGAAGCTCTGTTGGGGTTTTACAGTTAACTACACTTGAATGAAATATTTTCCAGTGAGCGACAGTGCTGGAAGTGTTTCAGAGTGCTCCGACTTGACTTTAAATAAGCTGATGACCAGTGAGATCATCCCTAGACATTGGATAGCACTGAATGACACTGAGACAGTACTAATGATAGCATCGTATCACCAGCACGGAGCGCTCTGGGTGACTCATTGCTGCTTTTCTGCAGAAGTCTCAGCTTGTGAAGTGCATGTGTGTAAGAAGATTAGTTTGGTGAATGAGCAGCGAAAAAGAGGAAGAAATGTTCAAAACAAAATCCATGTAATTTGGAAAGATTAAAAAAAAACCCGCGGTGTTTCAAGACGCTGCCTGAAATTCAGAATGGGGACAAGCGGAGCCCTTCACACGGTAATTTTTCTAGTTCAGCTCTTCTGTGGAAGTGAGATTTAAGCCTTGTTCATGGATGGCATTTTGGCATTGACTTAACGCTTGTTCTCCAGTGCGACACAGAAACAGGTTTAACTCGAAGCTCTAGGGGCAAATAACAATCTGTCAATGAGGTAGTTTCAGGAAGATTTATATTCCGTAGTAAATACTTCACAGCTTTTATATTCTTATACGTTACTGCTTCTCTTAACAGCCCCTTCTTGCAAAGCGCTTGGTCGTTACTACATTATTCCATTCTCTTTTGGTTTGGGGTTTTCTTTTTGGTGCCGTTCCTTTCAGCTCCGCGGGAAAACCAACCCACCCACTACGCGCGTATGAAGTATTTATTCTAGGATGTCTGATAGAGCTGTCGTGCAGAGGGCTCTGCTTATTGAGTGGTCTTAGTCACTGGACTGGAAAGTCACAGAATCACGGGGCATTAGGGGAATGTTTGTCTTTTCAAGATGATCTCGGCGCAGGGTGTTCACAAACAGTACGTGTGGCTTTGGGGTGGACAAAGGAGTGAGCAAGACAGACCTTTTGGGTAGCAGACCACAGTTTGAAGAACCTGGTCAGGACTATCCTCCTGTGCCCCGTGTTAAGCTCAGTAATGCAGAGGAGGCTTGGGTGTGCATCCCTGGTTACCTGGATCAAAAGGCTGGATTTCTTTCCTTTTAATCCCGTGTATTATCCTGAAGGTCTTGTGGATGGTACCAAGTCTTTGCAACAGCACTGCATGCACCATGCAACTCTTCTACTACGGGGATAACTGACAAATAGGATTTCCCCACCACCACCACCACATCATCACACACATAGAAACTGCACACAGATCCTTGTACTTGCTCAGGTATTGGTACGTGGCTTTTCCCAGGCACTTAAGCTGCTATAAATCAAGTAAGTACCTGCATGTCAGAGGAAAGCATAACCCTCTATTTATGTATTTCTCAAAGAACAGTCAGAAAGGGTTATTGATTCTGGTTTTGTACAGGAAACTGGTGAGAATAACCAATCAATGTATCATAGGGAAAACAGAACTACTATGAAACATTTAATATTGTGAGGATATAGAAAAAGCTGAGCAAACTCCCAATGGATGGGAGCAGCATAACTTTTACTAAAGAGGGGATGTGAAGCAGAGATTGGAGATTAAAATCAGGAAAGTAAAAGGAGAAACTGATATATCATTAAGACTCTCATGTGAAGGCACTGTCCATGGCTATGTCTTGAGTATTCTGACTAAGACAGAACAATTATGTTCTTTCTTTCCTGTATTCTGAATAGTGAACATTTCCCTGTAATATTTTTTCTAAATAACTGTTCACAGATGTTCTAGCTCCTTCTGTGTTCTGTAGCATGCAAACCTGTGTTGTGTTTGGCTTGAACACTGTAAGGCGCTTTGAAACATTGACAGAAATTAATCAAAAGTGGTAGTAGTCCTTCAAAAAAGAAAAAACATCGTGTACAAATGAAGAGAGAATGCATAATGTCTCTTTAGCTCGGAGAAACAGAGACTGAGGGGTGACCTCATTCGTGTCTATAAATATTTGAAGGGTGGGTGTCAGGAGGATGGAACCCGGCTCTGCTGAGTAGCATCTAATGATAGGATAAAGGGCAGTGGGTGTGAGCTGGAACAGAGGAGGTTCCACATAAATATGAGAAGGAACTTCTTCATGGGGAGGGTGACAGAGCACTGGAACAGGCTGCTTGGCAGGTTATGAAGTCTCCTTCTCTGGAGACATTTAAAACCCGCCTGGGCACTTTCCTGTGCAACTTGGTCTTCCTACTGTGGAAGGGGCATTGGACTAGATGATCTTTCGAGGTCCCTTCCAATCCCTAATGTTCTGTGATTCTGTAATAGAATATGCTTTCAAGGAAAAAAAACCCAACCCCAAAACTTCTACCACTATTAAAAAAACTGCCAGCAATTATTTTTACTTTTTGCTGGAGTTTGCTCTTACCAGCCTTTCTAAAGTTCAATTTGTTTAATGCTTGGAGCAAGTGAGGTGTTTTGTTGAATCTAACTGTCTTTTGTAAGCCACAAATTACGTGTACTTGGAAAGTTGCTGTGGTTGATGGCACTGAGGGCAAAAACCAGCCTGTGATGTACAAAAGGCAACCAAATTAAGCCACATTTGGCCCACTCGCGTTCCCCTTACTGGAGCATTGGTACAGCTTTATGCCAAATAAACAAAGGGCGTGGGTTCAGCAAGGCAGAGTGCGCTGGAGTCTTTCACAGTTGGTTACACAGCGAGTTGTGGCGTGTTTGAGAACGCTAATTTTTATACGCAAGTAGCATAATTGAGTTTGTAATACGACTCAAGGGAATGCGGCGTCTACTGCAACTTGCCAACGAGCCTCTGGGATCTGTGGGGTTGCTCTGGTGCCCTTTTCATGTCTTTCAAATGTACACCTCAGATGCAGGATATGAACTAAAGAAGTTGGGGTCTTTCTCTTCATTTGTCTGCAAGATTCGACAATTGTAAAAGAAATTCTGCTTGGATAACAGTCTCCTCCTTCTTGTTGATGTTTCTATGATCCTCTAGTTGTTGAATAGCCTAATGAATCCTGATGTGCTTTTTAACTATCAGCTTTGGTAGCCCAGGGTATTTCTGCTGATACTATTAGTGTTGGCAACCTGCAGAAAAGAACAACGTGGATCTCTTTTGCTCTGGGTTTGGATACAAATCTCTTGGCTTGGGACTGGCACAAACAATGGGGAGGAGACGCCCGTCACGGTGTGTCCTGCTCATACAAAACATGCCCTTATTTTATTCTCAGAACAAACTGTTTTGCACAGGTTCTGCTTAAATTGGAGTAAACACTTGACTTTAATAGGATTTAAATGTGTGATTATGCACTTTGAAATGAGTCTTAAGAAACAGTAGCTGTACCTGATCTCAGACACTTCTAGCTGATGTCTGCTGGCAAAGATAATGGATGCTTATTAAAAGAAAAGTACAGAGAAAAATATCAACACTTTAAAGAACGAGCGTGACACTTTTGGTCTTTGCCTAGCACTTGGAAAGAGCAGAAAGGGAAAGTTTAACAAGACAAACCAAAGATGCAGAAAGCTGATGTGAAGAGTCTTGTAGTGCGCACTTGGGATCTGATACCTCTTAGTACCTTCTCAGTTTCACATGAGAAGGTAGAGGCATTTGAAATAAACATTTTAGGGGGACTGGTGTAGGGAAAAGGATGTGGAACTCTCAGGAATGGAATGTCAAAATAACTATCTGCTGTCTAAAGGAAAATGTGGATTTCCCTATAGGTTGTTTAGACAAGACTGCTGCCTCTAGTAAAGTTTACATGGGACAAGAGCCGATTCAACAGAAAAATCACTCCAAAGGATTTTTTTCTGTTGCTTTAAATAACCCATAGTTAGGACAACTCTTTTTTTTTTAATTATTTTTTTTTTAAAGCAGAAGTTACATTTTAAGATGGAAAAATATCATAAGGTGGTTTTAGGAATTTAAGATGACAAGTCTTCAGCAATACTGCACATTGAAGATGAGACTCTGAAAGGCAGCTAAGAGATTCAGGCCTGTTTTGAATTACCTTCCCAAGTAGAATGTCCTTAGGCTTCTTTGAAAACCTTGAAGCTTGCTTTCTTCTTCCGTAACATTGATGTGCAAAAAAGGGCTGCGCAGCAACATGAAGAAAATAATTGCTGCTAAACAAGGTCCTTGTTAACGATGAGGTTGTTTTGTAAAATACTGTGCTCTAGCAGCGCTGCCCTACGTTTTTGTGCACTTCATCAATTTGTTAATGTTAATGACTTTTCTTGTCCTTTAATTTTGTAACAGTATGAGTGGAAAAAAAGAGAGACATCTTTTAAACCGTTTGGATAAATCGGCATCAAAATCGTCTGAGATCTAGATTTAACTGATAACATACACTTGTTCCGTTTCTCCCACTATTTTACATCAAAGGGATGTAAATACTAAAAGTAAAAGTTGTTGGATTTGCTGCCAAAATTGTAACTTAATTGTTTTATAACACGTGCACAAAATTAGTAACAAAATGTAGTACAGTGGTCTGATCCCATCATTCAGGGAGTTCAATAGTAACCTCCATCGTCACGTCATGTGCATAGAACTTATCACTTGAGATAGACTGGAAACTGAGCTGCAGAAAGAACCATTCCTTGGATACTCCTCTTGACATCTGCTGGATGCTCAGACATCCAGGCTGTGAATGGATTGAGGTTTGCCCTGGCACGTCCTTGGGTGATGGTCAAGGTCTAGAGCAGAACTAATTCACCAGAATAGCTCTAGGGAGCACTGCAATGCTGGAAATCTCCTAACATGGCACTTAAATTCGGGGTTCTGGCAGTCCACAGTTATTTAAGATTCCGTGTATCTTTAAACAAGAATAGCTGTCATTGAAATGACAAAATAAAGTTCTAAACTGAGTAATAACATTTTGCTACTTTGCATTTTGCTGGTCTCTCAAAATAATGTGCTGTGATCTTCGTTACAACACTGAGTTGCTTTTTTATTTTCCCCTTCTTTTTCCCCCCTCGGCAGCTCTATACTTGGTGCTGGCAATAAGGAAGGTCGGAGAATGAGAAGTGCTCAAGTGCCATTCTCAAAGTTGCCTAAGAGGTTTGAGTGCCTAGCAATACCAATCCTCATTTTTCAGAGGCCTTTAAGATGGCTTAAAAACTGTAAATTTTAGTAAAAACTGTAAAATTTTAGTAAAAACTGTTAAAATTTGTAAATTCTACTGATCTCGAAATATGCGATAGCTTAGTGCACGTTAGTAATGAGGTTCCAGGTAAAATACGACACGTTAGAGAGATGGCGTTGGTGATATTTATCATAAGCAACGTAGTTTCTAGGCTGGCACATTGACCCACAAATACTATGGCAAAAATCAAGGGGAAAGATGAGTAAACTCCACTGACCATACTTTTTTAAATGATCCAGAACATAATTTGGGTCTTAATTTACCTTTTTTGGTTTTTACATCTGAATTGGGATATCTACCTGTACTTGCTCTTCTCTTGAGACCATTGATCGCTTGACTCCATATATACTCTGCTTCTGAAACTGGCAGCTAAATAGACTCCAAATACTCATATGAGGAACAGCTGAAGGGTCTGGGGCTGTTTGGCCTGGGGGAGATTGAGGGGAGACCTTACTGCTCTCTTCAACTACTTGAAAGGAGGTTGTAGAGAGGCAGAGGTTGATCTGTTCTCCCTGGTGGCCAGTGATAGGATGAGGGGAAATGGCCTTAAGCTGCACCAGGGGAGGTTCAGGTCAGATGTCAAGAGGAACTTCTTGACTGAAAGGGTTGTCAGGCACTGGAACAGCCTGCCCAGGGAGGGGGTTGAGTCCCCATCTCTGGAGGTGTTGAAGAGAAGGGTAGAAGTTGCACTGAGGGACAGTTCAGTGGTGCTGATAGGGCTAGGGAAAAGTTGGACCTGATGATCCTGAAGGTGTCTTCCAGCCAAAACTGTTCTATGATTCTACACTTGTGATTGCACAAACCCTTTAACACTCCTTTAGGTCAAATGGTGCCTAGGGGGACTTACTGACCCCACAGCTCTTTTTCAGTATTTATATTCCAGCATTTTGCCCTGCCAATTCATCTTAAGGGAGCAAAATTTAAAATATTGCTACCCAGACACTGCTTAAACTGGAGACTAAGAGAGTGTTTCAGTACATGCACACACGTACTTGATGGCAAGGTTTCATTGTGGGGGTAGAGAATTCCAGTACTGGCAAAGGTCTTAAGGCATGGTGCTGCCTCCTGCTGACTCTCATTCCTGGAAAAGTCTAACTGAAAGGACATAGGAGTACTGGCCACAGCCAGTCTGTCCTTAAACACCTCCAGGAAGGGGGACTCCACCACTGCCCTGGGCAGTCCGTTCGACTTTAATCGATGAGATTAAACTGAGAGTCCAAAATGTAATGGCTTCAAATACAATTTAAGACCATCCCGTCACCAGAAAACAAGAGGGTGATATGAACGGTCTCAGTTTGCCACAACAGACCATTGGTGGCCAGGAGGTAATGAAAACATGTGGGGTCCAGAGAGTTACTCTCAAAGTTCAGCATTTCCATGAAGCCTTCTGGTGGGATGATGATTAGATGTGCAGGTAAATACACCATATGCTGCCTTTGCTTTTTAGTTGGTCCATGAATATCAGCTCTGATTGATGCCATACTATCAGCAGTAATATTTTCTGCTGGGCCATTTGTCTCAGTTTTCTGATCTCTGTAGTGTCTTAATGTCTCTCAATAAATCAGAAATAATTTCATAGGTGTAATTCTTGTGACTAGAAAAAATTAATATATTACTTCATAGATTGCCTTTTATCTTACGAGCTTAGGGAAAAAACTTGCTTCTGGAAATAATATTTAAGCAGAGGTAGGTTTTTATTACTATTTTTGATTGCAGTTTTTTAAATGAGAGAATTTTCTTATTCTCCCTCCAAATCTTTCTTAAAAAGAAATATTACCTGATTTATTTTTTTTAAAGCAAATCCAGCCACTTGGGGAGGAAAAAAAAGAGAAAACTAGTAAAAACTCCCTGAATTATCTTAAAATGTTGGGTTTTTTACAATCAGTTTTTCCAAAAGCTGTTTGCACCTTCAGTTTGGAAAATATGGAGTAACAAGTTTTTATTTTCTATAAAAATAGAGTAAGTAGAATGCAACTGTAAAAGCAGTGGAGTTCCTTGGTTGTTCCTGCCTTGGAAGAGGTGCATCAGTAGCCCCTTTCACCAGCTCAGGTTGCAATATCAGCATGGATAACTTGAGTGCACGGCTTATTGCAGCAATTTATGTCACAGTCTCTTTGTCACAAAGCAATCGGTTATAGACATCGGTCGTAGCTCTTCGAGTCTCTGCTAACATTGCAGGTGGTAGGACCAGACCAGAGAAGCTAGGGTGGCTCACATAGAAAATGATGATGAGTTGTCAGAAAATGATTCTTGGATTCCACTTCAGCCAACTCCTGTTTAATGGTTGCTTTAATATTGCGTATTTCATCATAGAAATACCCTCCCTCAACAGCCTATTAAGACAGATGCACAACCACACATGAGGTAGAAGATGTCATAAACAGTGTGTCTGCAGAAAAATGGTTCAGAAGAATGGGTTGAGCCTCAGATTTGATACCTGACAGCATTTTGGAGTCTTCACGTTTGATGAACTCATATGTTAGGTTTTGAAATGTGACAAAACTTTCCCAAAATGAAATTATGCTTTTAAAATTAACGTTCTTGGACCAAAAGCAACTAAAATAATTCACTTTCAATAGTCTGTCATGAGAGATGATTTTTCCTCTTTGAATTTTTATCTACACTAAGGAGCTTTGTTTTCCTTAACTGACTCAATAGTCTGGCTCTACCACGCAGATAAAGGAGTTTGGTTTGTGCAGGGAGAAAAAGCATTACTCATTTCATTTTACAGGGTATTTTAGAAGATGAACTGTATATTAAAATAGTCTATTCATTCTAAATGGCACACAGAGTAGGCTTATCTTGATGGTACCCGTTTACTTTACGTCATCTGGTGTATTTTCATGTTCCCCACCCAGGTCATTGCGGGTTAGCATTTTCTCCCTAGTGTTGTTTGATGTACTGTTTCTTACTTTTTAAAATTTAATTGCTCAAATTCTAGACTATTTTCATTTATTTCCCTTATACGAGTTAGTCCACCAACTTAAAACTTCAGTCAAAATTTGGTCTAGAATTTTTGTTTCCAAAGGAAATTAGATAAGGACCAGTTTTAAGCATTGAGACGTTAATTTTAAAGTAGTGAGATTATAGGGCAACTAGATTTGTCTGAGTTGAGTATGAGCAGAAGTGGAAGGGCTTTTCCAGAGGTTTGTAAAACAGGTTTCAATTCACACAGTTTTTTTCATACAGTGGTGTGCGATATTTGTGGATCTGCAGGCAACTCACTGAATAATGTGGGGGGGAAAAAAGACTTCCATCATGCTATTTACTGATCTAATTAAAGTTAAATTGCAGTAGGATATCTTGAGATCCTAGTAGAGATGCCAAAAATAAAATCAAAACTGTGAGGGGAAATTAAGAGCAGTTATCCTGTGTTCCTCCTACCACAGAATAGATGTACTGTATGTGATCGCTAGTCAACAGACTAATAAACTTCACATCCTTATTAACCCCAGAGTTACGTTAGAATATGCAATATATCTTGAGATACATAGGGGAATGTTTAATTGCACTCACTCACACCTTTTAATAAGAAGAAACTTCTTAGCCCTTCGTTTTTATTTGTTATCAACGTGGTAGGACTACTGAATTAATGAAGGTTAATAAAAAGTCCTTAATGCCTTCGTCAAACTTCCGCAGTTCTGAAGATGAGAAATTAATTTGTGTTTGTTTTGGATGCAGATAAACTTCATAAAGGGCACATTTTCATATTCCTACCTATGAATAAATTATTTTAAAGGGAACAAATGATTTAGACTGTTATCTCTGCCGGGCGTTTGGGATCATGTGGGGCATAATGAGCTCTTTCTCGTGCAAACTGTACACTGAGACATCACAGTGAGAAGATACAGCAAGAATTAGGGAGTCAATATCTTATGTGCTGGAAATGTGGTGCTCTAAGTGCTGCTAAATCCACATACAAGATTCACTAAATGGCATTAGAAAAGATTTGGGACAACTGTTAACATTTTCTTTTTAGGCTGTAACTTTAATTTTTTTATTAGAAAATTATCACCAAGATTTTAAATCGATAAGAGACGTTTTCTCGACACTTAGAGTTATTTTAATCAAATGACAACACTCAAAATTTAAAGTGTGTGTACTTCTGAGTTGCAGTTTAATCTCTCCCTGACAGTAGAGAGAGTGTTTTGTGCCGTAGCGATGCTCCAAGATCATTGAAAGGTTTAGGTTGGAAAGGACCTTGAAAAAATAATCTAGTTCCAACCCCCCACTGCCATGGACAGGGACACATCCTGCTAGATTAGATTGCTCAAAGGCCCCTCCAACCTGGCCTTGAATCCTTCCAGGGCAGGGGTATCCACAACTTCACTTGGCAACCTGTTCCAGTGTCTTATTGCCCTTATGGTGGCAAATTTCTTCCTAAGATCTATTCTAAATTTACCCTCTTTCAGTTTGTTCCCTCTGGTTCCTATCACTAGATGCCCTCGTATTAAGTCAGAAGGAAGACCCACATTGCCTCATTTTGATGTTTAATAGTGCATAGACCTGAACAATTAAGGTAAAAGAAAAGAGGGCATGTAACAAGTGATCTTCTTCCCTGGTACGGTCCTCTTCTGCTTCTTTATAACCTGTTCCCTCTCACCTACCATGCACCGGCAAACAGGTTCAGGGACATCCCTGAGCACAAGTTAGGTCTGAGCTAACTCCTCCAGTAGCTGCCAGTGAGCTTGACCACATGGATGTATCTCACCCTCTCCTATATCTCTCGGTTATCTCGGAGCAGTGGGCTCTGACAGGAATGCATTGGTTGAAAAGACAGCACTTAAGCACAGCTTCATCGCACACCTTATCCCTGCACTGAGAGAGAGGAAGTGTTGGACTTCTCTTTCAGGTGAATGCTGTTCATCTCCATTAAGGTTCCCTACTTTCATCTGCCAGGCAGTGTGGTAAGATCTCAAGGGTCTTTTCCCATCTGAGTGATTCTATGATTCCAAGATTGTGACCATCCTAAGCAACCTCCAGATGAGGATGGTCACCTCTCTCAGTAGCACGTCCTTGCTGCGCTTGGGAAGAACGTGAAGGTAGCCCCAACTCCTACTGGTGCCTGAGCCACCCACACAAACACAGGAGTACTGAGTTCCTCGCAGACACCCTGCATTTGCTTCTGTTTGTCTGTGGATGGGCTCAGAACCAGTAAGTGAGAATCAGTGTTGCTGCAGTTACTTTACTGAGGTACAACTTGACTTCTTTTCAATGAGTGTTAGCTCAGGGCAACACATTTCATTGCATCTCGTTCTGAGCAGGGATGTATTTTCCATCCACTCTATAATTGTGCCTGAATATCCACCAGATATACTCACCTGAATATCCACTGGGAAGGCTACTGGTGAGAGAGGACTCGCAGCTGGGCTTGGATCTCTGCGTGTTTGACTTGGTACCAAATCACACATTATGTGAACCAAAGCGCCCCGCTATGAGAGAACACTGTTCTTGCCCTGCTTATGCTCCGGGGTGTTTCTGCTTCACCCTAGGGTAATGGAGTAGAGTAAACCACTAATAGGAACAACTGTGGGATGTCGTGTACTTGAGCACAAACAGCTGCAGAATTACATTGCTAGGAAATGTCATTTTGGTTACAAAGCCATAAATATTCCGCTGGTAGCTACTGGTCGTTGAGTTTGATCTAAGAGCATTAACGCTGCTCCTATTAATTTTCTTTTATTTCTACAAGAGAAAGGTGATATTAGCATTTAAATGAAAAATATTTGTTTTTAAGATTCATTATTATTTACAGTTCTACAGACCCATTTAAAACCACTCATTTGTTTTTTCTCACTTGGTCTGTTTGTTTCTGAACCAACTTTTCTCTCATTCCGTAACATTCGCCCTTTAGACACAGGCATTAACCTCAAGCGCAGAGCCTTGTCAAAAACACTTTCCAATGTGGAAACAGCTTTATCATTTTATTACAAAATATGGAATTGTGTTCTGAAACGTTTCTTAATTTCATCTTGAAGATTATCATCACCTTTTTTTCCCATCGATATTCGTTTCATTGCTGGCTGGATTCTTCAATGATGTTCTCCAGAAATGAAATGAACTTCCCATTGCCTGGCTCATTGTTGAGCAGCATTTACAGTCTGCTCACCCAGATGTTGTATAAGACCTAATTTACAGGTTGGATAGCCTCTCAGGAAAGGTGATGAAAATAAATAAAAAAATAAAAAGCACCCCCAAGCAAAGATATTAGAACATTACGTGACAATTATCTTACCGCCAGAAGAGTCATTACTGCCTCTGCCTTGCTGACAGGTAGGAAACGCCGTTCTTTGTCGGCGTAATTTGTTCCCCTCTAAAAAGCACTCTAATTTGAAAACATTTGAGCCAGCTTTTGATATAGAGCCTAATGCTTCCCTAGCAAAACAGAGATGCACCTGTTCCATGTTTGGACTTCAGTGTGTAGCTCAGCTTGATATGTTGCTTTAAACATGACATGAACAATAAAATACGTAAAGCTTGAAGTACACAAAAGCTGCAGAATGAGCCAGTCAAGAATAAAGACGTGTAACGTGTTAGTCCAGCATATGTACCTAAGGTATCCCTAAGGCTCCCTACACGTGAATAATGCACAGAGTGCACATCAGACAGATCTCTGGACATCTGTCTGATGCTGTAAATTAGTCATTATTCCATGTATTTTAGGCAGTATTTCCTTAATGCAGGATCTGATGATTGTAGGTTAAATTATATAAAGGGTTACATCAGGTTACATAATCACCTACACCACAGAAGAAATCTACACCACAAAATGCATTTCAAAGTCCTTTTCTTGAACAATGTAGATTAGAGGATCAGGGCTGCTCACTGAGTCTCAGTCATCCTGTGCAGCACCTTCCACATCAAAAACAGGTTGGGGAGTCTTGTCTGGGTTTTTTTTCTTTTCAGTTTCGCTTTGAACGCTTGAGGTGAAAACCTGATGCTTTTGAAGTCGTCATCAGGACTTAATCCAGCATGAAAATTGAGTCTACAAAGATTAGATCCCAACAGACTAGGGATTTGTGTCTCCCTTGCAAGCCAGATTCCACAGCTTTTGTAGATGGGGTTTTTTTCCTGTTGCCTTTTCCCTTTCCTTTTCCCTTCAAAAAATGACTGCCATTCAGTGAGACCTGAACAGGCTGGAGAGCTGGGCAGGGAGAAATGTGATGAACTGTAACAAGGGTAAGTGTGGAGTCTGGCATGTGAGCAAGAACAACCCCAGGTACCAGTAAAGGTTGGGGACTGACCTGTTGGAGAGCAGAGTAGGAGAAAGGGACCTGAGGGTCCTGGTGGCCAGCGGGATGACCATGAGCCAGCAATGTGCTCTTGTGGCCAAGAAGGCCAAGAGCATCATGGGGTGGATCAGAAGCAGACCGAGAGAGGTTCTCCTCCCCCTCTCCTCTGCCCTTGCTAGACTGCATCTGGAATCTTGTGTTCAGTTTTGGGCCCCTCAGTTCAAGAGGGAGACCGTCCAGCACAGAGCCACAAAGATGATGGAGTGGAACACCTCCCTTATGAGGAAAGGCTGAGGGACCTGGGTCTCTTTAGCTTGGAGAAAAGGAGACTGAGGGGAGATCTCATTAATTTTGAGAAATATGTGAAGGAGGATGTAGCCAGGCTCTTCTCAATGTCATCTAGTGATAGGACAAGGGGCAATGAGTGTAAGGTGGAGCACAGGACATCCCACATAAATATGAGAAGGAGCTTCTTCACAGTGAGGGTGACAGAGCACTGAAATGGGCTCCCCATGGGAGTTGTGGAGTCTCCTTCTCTGGAGACATTTAAAACCTGCCTGGATATATTACTGTACAACTTGATCTAGGTGATCCTGCTGTGGCCGGGGGATTGGACTAGATGATCTTTTGAGGTCCCTTCCAATCCCCAATGTTCTGTGATTTAAGTGTCTCCCTTTTTCTCTGGGAAATTTACCTTTAATAATTGTGTGTTTTCATTGAAACACCCACTTAGTGTGATCCACTGCAGGGAAGAGTTAACATGTTCTGCTGTTTATGTTCCCCGTTCTCCTTGTCTGAACACAACGACTAATGATCTTCAAAGACAACTAAATCTTAAAGGCAAGCAAGTACATTTGAAAGGGATATATACACAGAGAGAAGAACATAGAATTTATCACAGTCTCCTAATTATGATGAATGGCAGAATGTTATTAGACTCTGCTCGTCAGCAAGGGTTTGCTTGTTAATGCAAAGTTTTAATGCGATATCAGTTTGCTGAATGATCATCTCGTCTTTTCATTGTTCAAAGTGTGCTAGCCACAAAGAGAAACGTGTAATTTAGATCCATGCTTACAAGAGACAATTAGGTAGCCAGATGGCCTGGCCTGAGTGCGTGCTATTGTGTTGTGGTAACCAGGAGAGCGCAGCCCCAGCTTTATCCTTTGTACTGTATGAAACACGTTGGAGGAAACCAATGCTTTCTTTTTGAAAGGGCTTAATTAAACCAGGCTTCCAATTGTGCTTTAGGGGTGGTAGGTGTTAAATGCTGTGCAAGTAGAAGGTGGTGGTAGGCTACAAAGCCTGGGATCTGATGTTTGTGGGTTTATACTTTGCTGATAATAATCACAGCTAATGGAGATTTGCGTGCAGCTCAGGGAATATTATGCCTAAGAAGGGAAACTAATCCACTCGGTGCAGAAGTGTTTGCTTCACACGAGTGGCATAAGGGGGAAAGGTACTGGTGTGACCTAAGAAAGGTGTATGTACGGTTTTACTTGCAAAATGCAGTCGCTTGGAGCAGATGTGGTAAAACAACTGACAAACTCACATCCCAGAGATTTATCTAATGCTGCACCTGGCAAAAAGCAGGTATTTGTACTGTTAATTGCTGGACATTGGGCAGCTCCTGCTTTCCTACCTTTATACTTCATTAACACTTTTCATTCCTTTGCATGTAAGAGTGGAAAGGGAAAGATTTCTCTTTCCAGTTCTCAGTCTGAGCATATCAAGGACCTGGGCTTGCCACAGGGTTTGTGTCTGCAGTGGTCCCACACTGCAGAAGAAGGTTCCTGATGAGAAAGTAAAACCCCACTCCCACACCTGCCAACTTCTCCGAACAGCCAATAAGCAAAAATACATCTCAGCCAAAAATTCCACTCCCACCCCCCAGCCTGATTAATGCAACGCACATGACAGTATCCCAAACGCACACCCACTGTCCTTCCACGATTAAAATTGTCAGAGGGAGCAGGGAGGACTTCAGACAGGGGAAGGGACTGAGCAGTAAAGCAGAGCTTGCACGATGTGCACAGGGTGTAGGAAACTGTCTGTGGAGAGCATCAATGTGCTCACGGTGTTGCTGTCGGTTTAGGCAATCAGCCAAGGAGAAGGTAACTTGTGAAAGCTCAGGGTATGCAGAAAGACAATGAAAAATAGGAGATGAAGAGACTGTTACAGGAACAAAGAGTTCAGATTTTTTTATTGCTCTCTAAGGTGGGATTTTTCTTGTCCTCCGCAGCCAGCCAGCGCATTGTCCCTGTTTCTGAAGCCTTGCTGAAGCAGCGTAGCGCCACAACCATAAAGGCGAGATTTCTTTGATTGGAAAATCATGTCACATCATAGGAAATAATGTCTTTAAAATGAAAAATACCTCAAACTCTTAATGGGATTATAGTCGTGGAAATAGGCCCACAAGAGAACAATTTGGACCAAAACTGATGAGAAACTTGCCAGGAAGCATACATCAATCTTACTGCCGCCGAAGATGCACTTGATGTTGTCAGTCTTGAAACAGCTGCGCTTGTTTTATAATGAAATGAGCTCTTTTCTCCTCCTCATAATATGTGTGTTAATTATTATAGTGAATATTAACTTTGTGTGTTCATTGTCTTCTCTTGTGGTTTATTTTTCCTTGCTGCAATTTCATCTCATTATTGCTGCTTCAGTTCTGCTTCCCATGGTGCCAGGTACTTATTAGCTGCCAATATTTACTTCTAAAGTGAAACTGTCAATAGATTTTATTTAAAAGTCTAACGGAATTAATAGTTTCTAATAAAAATAGACTCCTTTTTGAGAGTGCTGAGGGAGCTGGTGGAGAAGCTTGCCTAAGGCACTCTCCATCATTTATCGGTACTCCTGGTTAACATGGGAGGTCCCAGATGACTGGAGGCTTCTTAACGTAGAGTTGGTCTTTTCTCCCGAGCTGCTAGTGACAGAATAAGAGGAAATGAACCCAGTTTGTGCCAAGGGAGTTTTAGATTGGACATCAGGGAGAATTCCTTCATTGGAAGAGTGGTCAGGGATTGGAACAGGCTGCCCAAAAGATGAGAGAGTCACTGTCCCTGGAGATGTGGATCTGGCACTTGGAAATATGGCTTAGTGGGCAGGGGGATGTTGAACTTGCAGTTGGATATAATGGTCTTGGAGATCTCCTTCAACCTTAATCATTCTATGGTGACATCAGCGGTGACAACACAGCTAGCAAATTTTCTTCTTTCTTTTCCCACACTAAACCAGACATTTTTCCGTTGTGCAAAGTGCCCAAATCCTACCTACAGAAGGGATTTGTGTCTGCGTACCATTCCAAACACAAGTGTAACTGCATCGCCAGAAAACAAAGGAAAGCAACTGCCCTTTCATGGAATCAGGATGAGACTCCTCGTGAATCCGTATTGCTTTTGTTCATACAAAAAGCTCCTGCACCCTCCCACCCCTTCGAGTAGCCAAACTCACCAGGCTTCTGTGTGCAAAAGAGCAACTGGGTTTACTGAAAATATAGCTGACTTCCTACAAGTAGTATTTTCTTTGATCAATATAGTGTCTTCTTTTTGGCAATACAGCAGCACAGAAAACGTTGTGTATTGTTCCCTGCGAAGGATTTTCTGGCGCTCAGCAGCGCCTTTGATGAGGACTATAGGATTTTCAGGAAAAGGAAGAGAGAATATCTTATGTAAGAAGTTGTTTTTTACTGTGATGGAAACAACTGTTGAATGCACAGTAAAAGTCGCCATTCCTACGTATGTTTTATAAACAAATGTTCATTTAAATTTACTGTGGTCTATCTCCTTCGCACTGTATACAGGCTATACGCGTGCAGCATTTGGCTAGTATTTATTTTCTGATGCAATTTCCTTCAGAGGGTTTGTTTCCACCTGTTACTGCCATGTACAAATAGTACTTTTTATTGATACCAATGGCAGAACGTGCTCCACTTTGCAAACCCCGGGGTCAGCCAGTATTTGGCAAAGTATTTTCATGCTTTGCAAACTGATTTTTCACTAATAAAGTGGAATAAATAATTTTAAGAGGTAGCTGCTCTCTGAAAATAGTCACATGAGAAACCACTACAGCACAGTCACTGAAAGAAGGAATGTGCAGCGACACGCAGAAGCAAGTATGTAAATGATTCCTTGTCTTTCAGGCCCCAATTTTCCTCTTTTCCCACAAGGAAATCTGCTTTTATTTGAGTACAAATGGTACTGCACTTATTTTTGTCTCCTCAGTCAACTGTTCTGAGTAGAAAAGCCAGGAGACAAGCATGTGTGGTCACCAGAGGACATTTGGGGTCATGTCTGGAGCGGTCTACAGGTGGTAGGAAGTTTCTACTGCATCCCCATTGGTCTCTCTCTCTTTAATCCCACGGCTGTAGCATCCTAAAGACCTTTCTTCATAAAGCTATGGAAATGTCACATAGGGCCCTTCTTGACAGCACAAGGTTAACTTCTTGGCTCTTCTTCTCTGACCTGACTTTACCTTTTTAATGCAAGAGGTGGGTGAAATAAAATGAAATGGTAAGTCTTACCAAGACTCTCCAAATGGCTAAAGCCTCGGTGGGTCCCCCTCCTTCCTTTAAACCACTGATTTTTTTTAAATGGACTGGAGAGCTGAGGTTTCCAAGGAAAATGTATGTGTTCTTCACAGCACATAGGGCTCTAGCTGCAAAAAATGTTTCTGCTCATGCTGGTGCTGGTGAGGGTCAGAGGAAGTGGTTTTTGGACCAGACCTTGACAAAGAAGTTTCTAGCAAATTTAGTTAGAGCAAGCTGGATGTTAGTAACAGTTTCCTCTCCAATACTCACATTTCTGCATTTAATCTTATTTTATGCAAAACTTTAGCCCGTGATCTTTTACATCAAGGAGAAAAAGGTCCAATGGCAAAGGAACGGCCATTACAATGGAACGAATACAATTGGTAAGCGAAATATACGAAGAGATTCCGACAAATCCGGTATAAATAAAGTGCGCAGAAAGTGATGACAGAGAGAGACAGTAAATGCACCAAGTGTGGGGAAAAAAAGACCAACCCAAACAAACCTTCTGATTGCTGCTGTCAAACCTTGTTTTGCTGGGGAGGGAAGAGTAAGGAAAAAAATCCGTCTCGGAAGTGTTAAAATTGTAGTGTAGTGTTTTTAAACAATTTCTCTTGTTTCTACATAATTACTTACAATGAACATTTTCCAGCCAAGGTACTTAAAATAGACAGTATTTTTTCTGTTCTATATATGGAACTTCCCAGAGAAGCAGGGAAGTAACGGTACTTCCCTAAGATGACCTACAACGTCAGTGCTTGAATCAAGAAGAAAATAAACCCGTGTCATCTGGGAAACGGATATTTCTATGAAAGAACCACGGGGAAATGTTATTGGAAGGTGGCCAGTTTTGATCAGTCTTTCATAGCAAATTAAATGGCTACAGTACAGAAAATCAAATGATTTTTGAAGTTCTGAAGAGGAGCTACCATTTGGTTCTGAATTTGTGAAGCATCCAGCTCAGTGAAGTCTTGCTCTATCCAAAGGAGCCCTTGCAGCGATGGCGATGGTCAGAGACTTTCCACCACATTGCCTTCAACTTGTTGTGCTGCTTTGAAGGGTTCAAGCCATTGGCTTACTTACTGTGATTAGGAAGTCATTGTGTATTTAATAGATTAACTTCAGAAAACCCTGACTGCTATGAAAAACTAAGTGGGGTTTTTAGAGGCTGGTAGAGAGCTGCCAAAAAACTTGGCATCCATGACAGTTTTAAATTCTTGTTGGATGTGTCTTTGGCAGAAGATAGGCAATAGCAATGGTTTACTCCTAGCCAGCAAAACTTTGAAGCAAATTCTAATTTTAGTAATAGTAAGCAAAGAATGCCTTTAAAAAATTCTTAAGTACTCAGGAAGGCCAGACAAAACCTACTCTGTTCTTCAGTTCTAATGGGGTTTGGTTAAAATTGAAGAGTATCAGTTAAGTGACTGTGTGATAAAGCATCATCTACAGAGAGTGGACGGTCTATGTGTCTCATAGTTAAGCAAATTCGGGTTGCAAAGCTTTTGCCATAGAACCCACAATTCTGCATAGACCCACCAGCTTTCTTTACAAATGTACTGCTTCCTCTCCTGCTCAAAGAAACGATGGAGCAACTTGAGACGTGTGTTTCACCCATATAGGTGGGTCCCTCTGCATTCCAGGGTGCCCAAGCCAAGTGAGTAAAGGAGGGAGCCACTTCTTGGGGTACATCAAGAAAGAGAAGGGCAGAAGAACAATAAAGTCAGGCCAATCTGTGTCAGGTTTTTTGGAGGACAACCTAATAGCTATCTTGACTGCCTTTTCAGACAGTGTCCTCGTCTGAAAGAAATAGAATAAAGTGTTAGAAAACCACAACTTGGGGACCTGAAAAGCTTTTAAAATTACTCAGTCAACTTCTCTCGTTACTTTTTGAGGTTTGATAATGGGACAAATGAACATTAGTTCCCATTCAAAGCTCACACTGATGTCCTGAGGAGATCTGAAGGACCTGGACTGAGCACATCTCACTCAAACGAGACAGCGTTGTATACACCTCCTTGCAGATCTCATTATTTTCTCCTACTGAGAAGCTGTTTTGGATCAGTTTTTGCCTCAGGAAGATTGCATCTTTCTTTGTGTCAGTAGAGCTTCTGCAACAGTAAGGTACCATGTACTGCAGTTAAGCAAGCATAACAGTGACTAATTTTTTGTATTAACTTCTAGGTATATTAGGTCTGGAAATAAAAAAAAGGGTCAGTTCATCATTCTATGTGATTTCTCTCTTAATTTCTCCTTTTATTCATCCACACTTCTTTGAGGGCATTATGTATTTAATCTTGAAGCCAGTAGAAACCTCTTTTAGTGCTGAATCATTTCCAGTACTTTAAGAACTGACTTTAAGTAGCAGCACCTATTAAGAAAGGAGCATATATATATATATATATATATATATATATATATAAAATATGCACTTAGTGCCGCTGCAGACAGTGGAAATGCTCCCAGTGGGTTCTGGAACAAGTTCCGTGTTTATTCTCTGTGCTGAAATAAAGTCTCTGAAAACTTCAAAATCAGTCTGCTGAACCTGAGCAGGTAAGTAGGTGCTTTTCATCCCCTTCTGTGTAATTAGTTTACCGATGTGCAGGTTTGAAAACCTGAAAACACCTTGGGTATATAACGCGAGCCATCACATTTCACACAGTTATTGGTGCATGAAAGTTGTGCTTACGTGGAAGGGTATATACATGGAGATATAAAGCCACCGACTATTGTAAAATTCCCCTGATGACTTGATCCTTACTGACTAGATCTTCATTGACCCATTTCAAGGCTGAAACTTGTTCATTTTACTTTGCAGCTGCGGCGTGCTGCAATATTTATAAAAGACTTTAAAACGTGTCGATATCCTTTAACCGGGGAATGTGTTTTACACTTTTAGCGGTCTTTTATATGAAAAGATTTAACTCCTGAATGTCGAGTTTTGCATTAGCTCCATGGGTCATCCTGACAAGTGGATTACCCTGAAGTGGGCTGGCCTGTTTTTGTCGCTCTGAGGGTAAAAAATGAGGGTAATTTTGAGTGTGCCTGAAGGTTGCCTGAATCTTACTTTTCAATCTTGAACCATGAATGTCTGCTCTCGTCGTCAGACGTTTGACTACAACCCACCTAAGGTGCAAGCCAGAGTATGTTTGTTTTGAAGTGGAGTTCAAAACCCCGAAAGGCTGGACCGAGCCAATGGCAACTTTTCTCAATAACGGTACGCGGGCGCTTTTATCGCTCTTAGAAATGTAGCCAAGCAGAGTGCATCAAATCATTAAACTATCCAAAAGGATTATATTAAAAGACCTGAAGCTTAACGAGCTTGATCTGCCATCGCTGTGTCCCTCTTTGTGTTTTCAAAGAGCCATCTTGAGTTCTTTACCTATCAGGTTCATAAAAAGGTTTTGGGGAGAAACACAGCCATTTATTTATAGGAAAAACACACCAATTACACCCCTTGTGTCAACTCCGAAAGGAACAGCGCCATTCCCAGCAGCAGATAGGATCAGCAATCTCAACACGTGTTTTAATGAGAGCAACTTCCAATTTTCAATTGCACCAGAAGATGGCAATAGTAATTTCTAGTAATCAATAGCAATAATAATTTCCCTAAAGTCAGTGGGAGTTCATGAGAAGGGAGCTTGCAAGATGGTTTCAGGCTTTTAACGGTATCTTGCGTTTCTTCTTCTCAGCTTCAATCAGAATTAGAGATACATAGAGTTAAAAGTGTGGGTTAAATATTTATATTCAAGACAATCTGGATTTGCTCTGCTTTTAAAAGTACAGTGAAGCAGAGCATCTGGAAACTGGACTGCTTGAATCAATATTACCTTCCATCACTGCTATGTCAACCGTATCTCTTTGCTTTTATTTCACTCTTCCTCATTTTGAGGAAAATCATAATACCAAAGTCGACTTCAAGGCAAATGTGAAAATCCACCTGACACACAGCAGTTATTAGAACATTTAAAACCACAGCAAATTTCAACCGTTTTTATCAGTCCATTGAAGAGCTTGTGAGAGAATGTCTTGACATTTCAAGATTTGTTCAGAAATTCCTCTGCATTTACTGTGATTTCCTCCCTAGTCCTTGCTGCCACGTTCTGTAGTGGCTTACAGCCCTGGTTCACAGAAAGTAAGTTGTTTGCCCCCCTAAGGTACCGTTACTGGGATGACTGTTGGCTTGCTGTGTAGTGGCCTCAGTAAAATCACTGGTTGTGCTGGTAGTTTCTTAATCTGGCATGCTGAGCAATCGTAAAGGGCTGAGCACATCCTTCAGCAAGATATGAATATTAACTTAATCAAACCCATAACTCAGGATGTCTTTCAACATTAAAAAGTGTTTGGCAGCAATATCAGATTAAAATATTTCATTCCCTCCATTTGCTCTTGCCCAAAGCAATACTCTGAAGCTGAGATCCAGCTACAACATTCCTCTCTTTAAGGAAAAAAAAAAAGGCGAGTGTATTATTTGGTAGCCAAATCTGTTCTCTGCTCTGGTTCAGGGCTGCCCATGGAGGTGGCTGTTTCTCACATGCTGCAGCAAGAACGGTACAGCATAACGTTGTGATGTCTGGGTAGTGGAGACCTCTTTCCGCAACCTCTTGGCTCTGCACTGAGGATGCTCACAGTGAGCTCCATCATCCTTGTTCTTCTTCTGCAAAGAGGAGACTGATGCCTCTTTGCAACCGTATTGAACCCCAAGCCCAAAAAGGCATTTTGGCTAGCGAATCACATCTGCATGAAGGCACCTAACTCAGGTCTCTACATCTCTGTTTTGCTGTGGAACTTGGTGGGACAGACCGTGCAGTATATTGCAGGCAGGTGCAAACTCATTTGCCTTTGCTAAAAAGCTGATGCTGGCAAGCACAGCTAATGGCAGGGCAAGTCCACATAAATGAGCACAGCTGAGAGGCCTGAGTTTGCTGCCCTGGGTACCTGGAGGTGTGTTTAGGACTTGTCTGCATCTGCCCAGGTCTGAGGCTGCGCTTGCTGGGATCTGAGTGCCTCCATGCTGTCGTTCAGCTAGTCAGCGTGGCGGGTAAGCCATGGGGTCATTTGTTAAGAAAAACAAGCCTATGGAGGAGGCAAAGTGATGCAAAAGTCAGGCATGACTTTTAAAATTTAATTTAAATTACTTGCAGATGTGTCGGGGAAGATTTTTTCTCTCAATTATTGAACTGATGTTATGGAGCACATGTTAGTGAGAAGCACCACTTTGATCTGGGTTGTGTATGGATATCTGGTTTCCTTGCATCAACACTTCCCTGAGCATGCCTGTGAATTAAGCATTCAAATATGTAAGCTCACAGCAGACCTTAAAATAAAGATGTTTTAGAATGTACTGTGATTTTCCACGGGGACTTCACATAATCAAAGCAAAAGTACGAACGCTGACCCAACTATTTGATTTAAGAGTCGGGAGAGGGGAGAGGGAGAGCAAAGGTATCAGTGTCAGCAGGGGGCTCATAATCTGAATAAACTTTCAAATGGAAACAATATGGAAAAATTCTGTACCTTAAGGGCAGAGCAGCTTTGCTGCAGAAGGTATGTTTTATTTGGTCTGTTACGGTTTTCTCCGCAGAACAAAAATATCAGTGTCTGCTGGCTAAATGGAAAACAGTTGAATCATAAAAATATCAATCGAGTCTATCTGGCAATCACGAATAATCTGCACGTATTTATGTAACTGTTATTTTTCTTCTGATATATGCTGTCTGGAAACATAGCCCCGGGTTTCCTGAGATCTTCTGGAAGGAATTAGCATTCGGATCACCTCTGTTAAAAATACATCACTTAGAACAGGTTAGTTTTTATTAAGTTCTTTGAAGGTTTTGTTTTATTCATTCCTTTGTAATGACTTTTGTAGTAGAAGAGCTCTACTTATTCATGGGTACCACAGATGTTTACTCTACCAGGAAAACCTTAACATCTGCTTTCTAGCGAGCAGGAAACTTTGGTGAATTAGTAAATATGGAACACTTGGTTTGAATGCTTGAAAGTGGGGGCGTGCGGTCTGTCCCCCCGCCTCAGAGTTTCGGGGTCCCAGAAAAAAATAAGCTGCTAATGAATTTCTGATTGTTTAAAATCCTTTTAAAAGCTGCACAATCCAGCTGCAAATTCTGGATTTCCCAACTGCCTGCAATGACACTTCGTTGTTCATTAAAACCAGCTACAGTTTCACTCATGCGATTTATTTGTGTTAATGGAGCCACGAGAAGCCTCTTCCATAAGGGGACGGGCGCACATCTTTCTTCGGCGGTTCACGTGCCCTCAGAAGAAACCACGTCTTTGCTGCAATCTATCTCTAATCTTTTGGCTCAGCACTATTGTTCCCTAACAGATACGAAACTGCTCTGTGACTTCCAGATACGATCTTGCCTTTTGTCTAGACAAAAATAATAAGCACAACACAACAGAATCCCGTAAGAAGCCCACTGGCTTTATTAAGGTCAGTGGCGATACTGCTCCAAATTTCAGCGGAACTAGGCTTTTCCTCTACAGACTTGTTGCTTTTGATTTAAAAGCTCTAAATGATTAATATACCTACAAAAAGAATTTGCTGGGTTTTTTTTCTATCTATCTACGGTCATATTTTCTAGGCACTTGGAGTCCTCTCCATAGAGAGTGTTTCGGTGGTTGCAGGTAATCACATTCATCATTTTTATCTGACCTGATTTCTATAACCCTTATCTTCTCCAGAAGAATTTGCTTCTTCATTACAGGCATTTGCTCAAAGTTGTAAATTTTATAATTAGAGAAGAAGTGCTAGAAAGCTCCAGACTGATGGGACACCTACATTAATTTGGGGATATGGCAGAGATATAATTCTTAGAGAAAATACAAGAGCATCAAAACGTCGCTTCATTTGAAACCCCAAGAGATGCGCTGACGCTTAGGCAGCAAATTCATACGGGCCTTTTACGACAGTTGCTTGCCATGGGATGTCAAATTCTGTACTAATACCTTGTTTATGTGCCATACACATTTTAGAAATAGCATCTCGTCGTCTGGGTCTTTCTATAGTTAATGAGCATTGCCCAGTTCTTCTGCTCACCACTTTTGATCCCCGTGCCTAGGAAGAAATTTCTTCTTGTTGGTGTTGATCAAGGAGATGGTGGTAGAGAACTACCACCTGGCTCCACGTACCCTCAGAATATTATAAAAACTCATAAAACTTAGGAAGGCTTTGATGCTTTTCTCTTTTTTTGTTCCAAAATTCTATGTGGGCTAGTGATTTTAATTTTTATTTTGTGAGTGCAGTTGGTGAGGTCTTGTGGGAGGCTTTTTGAGAGGGAGAACAAAAATGTATTCTGTCACTTAAAATGGGGCGATGCGACGCTTCTGAAAGGCAATCAGACCTGCTCTATCTGGTGTCGTCTGAAAGACAGAGGATCCCTTCAGAGCTGTGTCTCTTTAGAGAGAAAATGCATTCTCCCTGGCTCTTGCATGCTTTGTTCTGGCTTCTGTGATCTTCCCTCTCTGTGTTCCCTGAGAAATATCACTGTTTCTGTGATTTATAGATCAAAATGCATTCTCTGATGTGGCTGGAGCTCATCCCTTAAATGCTTTGAAAACTGGAACCAAGGCTTTCAGCTGGTGTAAGAACGTGACTGGATGCCAGTGGAAGGTTTTCAACATAAGCTTCATGTTCCAGCCAAACCCAGAGTCCTAGAAGCAGCAGCGCAGTCACATAGGCACCATCAGGGGCTGTAAGTAATTTTGACTTTTAGATTTACCTATGAATTACAAAAAGAGAGCATAGAAGTACAAATGAATGGATCAGGGTAGACAGTCTTCATCCAGAAGAAATTTCTAAAAAAGTAGGGATGAGGAATGGTATCTTTGGAGAACTTCACCTTCAAAGTATAACTTTGCATCGCTTTGCTAAGTGGCAGACTTTGCAGTTGTTGGAGGAAAAAGTGGAAATATGGTTGAGGAATTTATTCTGTCTAGCATCATTTTGGTCCTTTGTTTGTTCTGCATTTGTTTTTCTTCATTCAAAAGCTAAGAAGTCTTCTGATTTCAAGAACATGAGTGGTATACAGTTGTGTGTTATGGAAACACTGCTGGCAGCTAAAACAGTCTGTCTTATGTCTTTTTCTCTGCCACAGGTCCTTAAAGAAGATGGTGAATAACACGACCCATGGAGCAATAGCCCTTAGAGGGAAGAAGAGATACATGCCATGAGTTTCCTGGAGTCTTCAGAGAAAGGGGTGTGAAGTGCACGTCACTGGTTCCTGTGCTCCTGACACATAACTGTGAACATCAGCAGTTTGCTAGAGACTACTCTGTGGGATGCACAGGCATGACCAGTCCTGTTGTCACCCTCCCACTGGCAGCATCTGGCTTCCATCTACAAAGACAACAATGAAGAGGAAGCATACAGGCAGCTGGCCAGAGAACAGTTACATCAGCCACACCACAGCTGCCACATGGAGCTACAGCAGACATAGCGGGCTAGGACTATGGAAGGTGGGTTTCTCTTGTCCACAGACAAGGTTTTTCTTCTAAGCGTACTTTGGCTGCTGTGGTTCTTTGTTTAGGACTGTACTCCCATCTGCTGAGAAAATTTAACAGAAAGGCGAGAGAATTTCCACCATAAAAGTTGCCTTTAGGTTTGCACTCGACACAGTGATTAAGCATTTTATTATACACTTCTATCTGTGCTCTTGAACGCTGCTGCTTCACACCTCGTGAGTTACTCTTTGCAAGGGAAAACTTTGAGCTTTGTTGGTTCCATAAACAATCTGCCCAAGTTCATTTTCCTTGGATAGCAGTAGGATAGTTTTGCTGTATATTAGCGTTTGACGCTACGATCAAGCGATAACGTTTGGTCTTGCCATCTATTCGAATTGTGAACTTAAGGGTGAAGCAGGACTGAAAGTTCTTTAAAGTAACTGGCAGTCAATTAAAAATTATGATCAATAGCTCTACACAAAACTGCAGAAATTTTAATTAGTGAATTAGTAGCAACTGTGTTGAGTTGCATTTCGGCTCCGACACGTCCAGTAAAGCTGAAGTCTCTATTTATTTAATGCTATCAACAGCCACTAATGACAAATTAGGCCACTTCAGTGCTTTAGGCTTGGTATTCAGTGGTACCTTCTTGAGGAAGAAGGACAAAGGGCACAGGGGAAATTGAGCTTACTGATCAAATCTTGTAAAACAGCTACAGACAATTTGTCTGCCTTTCTTGATGCTTCTTTCATTTATCTGTTGCCTTTTCTCCTCTTTCTCAGTAACAAGGACTACAAGAGAATCCAATTTATTTCTATCTCTGATTTTCTGGAACCGGTATGAAGCTTTGTTCCTTACAGGTTAGTTCTTTTAGTATTATCCCCATCTGATTTTTGCTAATCAATTTAATCAATTCTTTTCACAAAGTTCCTCTGATTAACATCAGCTTCCAAATATAAAGATAATTTGCAAAGTCTCTTAGGTGTTCTGCTAGCCATAGAACTATCCCAATTACTAAAGAGACTCTTATAAGTGGGGTTTTTTTTCCCCTCTTACATTCAGCACCTCTTACAAGTTTGAGACAGGGTTAATAGAAACAACCTTAAGAGACTAAGGTGCTCAGTCACACTCCTAAAGCAGTAGGTGGCAAAAAGTACTTTACCTTACATTATATCATTGTCCACTATGGCCATTTCTAATGAGAATTTTTTTGTCGACTTGTTCCAGTGCTATTAGATACATCAGCAAAAAGTCTGGAAGAAAATATATGGACTTATTACTGAGAAAATGTACAAATGACACTAAAGCTGATGGAGCAGTAAATAATTATGAAGATAGCTCATATATACAGACTAGTCTAATTTGCTTTCTAAGGTGTTTCTTTTGGGGAAAAAACTTGCTCATTTTTTAGTAGGGCCAAATGCAAGGTTGCAAGATTGAGGACAAAGAATGCAGAGCACACTTGCAAGGTGTGAGATCATATCCTGGAAATGCAACCCTCTGGCAGGGACCTGGAGTCACAGCTAAGGAAATAGTCGATGGTATGAGGGCTGCCAGAGTCCTGCTATAGCTATGGGAAAAGATGTGATCCTTGAGTAGAGAATATCAACTGAAGGTTGGTATACCTACTGCAAAGGTTGCCCAGGGAGGTGGTGGAGTCGCCGTCCCTGGAGCTGTTCAAGGCAGGATTGGACATGGCACTTGGTGCCATGGTC
>JAOXOE010000405.1:3172400-3185218 GCA_028565055.1 Phoeniculus purpureus | reverse complement strand
TGGTCTAGCAGCTACATAATAGGATAAAGGTTGGACTCGATGACCCTGGAGGTCCTTTCCAGCCATGATGATTCTGTGATGCTGTGGACCCTTGAGTTCAAGAAGGACACAGAGCTGCTGGAGAGAGTCCAGCGCAGAGCAACAAAGATGAGCAAGGAAGTAGAACACCACCCTGATGAGGAAAGGCTGAGGGAGCTGGGTCTATTGGGCTCGGAGAAAAGGAGACTCAGGGGTCACCTCATTAATGTTTATAAATATGGAAAGTGGGTGTCAGGAGGATGGAGCCAGGCCCTGCTCAGTGTCATCTAGCGATAGGACAATGGCTGTAAGCTGGAATATATAAGGTTCCACATAAATATGAGAAGGAACAACTTCCCAGGGAGGGTGACAGAGCACTGGGTGGGGCTGTGGAGTCTCCTTCTCTGGAGACATTTAGAACCCACCTGTACGTGTTCCTGCGTGACTTGCTCTAAGTGGTCCTGCTCTGGCAGGGGATTGGACTGGATGATCTTTCGAGGTCCCTTCCAATCCCTGATGTTCTGTGACTCTGTGATAAACAATTATCAAGTACACGAGTAGTTCTACCAACGTCAGTGAGACTTCTCACGTAGAAGGGTCGGACCAGGTTGTCAGCCTTTTTGCCCTTTTTGCAGAAGTAAATTCAACAGGTTGTTGATGAACTGATGGAAAGTAATCTCAGTTAACTATATGAAGGCTGATTTCATAGTGGCAACAACTTCTGTCAGAAGTATTATGACACAAAAATAACATCTATAAATTTTAATTTCCAAAATCCAAGTTAAGAATTAAATTCTGCTGGTTTCTTAAACGATGCAGTGACCTCTGGGATTTTAAATTATTTGTTTTCTTGACAATTTAAATACACTTCCAATTACTAAGAATAACACAGAGCATAAGTTGCACAGGTAATATAGCTTATTCTGAGCAAAATGCAGCCTGAAGGTAGGTTTGTCTTTCAAAGGTGGGGGGTGGAAACTACAATTAAATGATGCTTTCACTTTGCTAGGCTGATTAGAAGCAATTCAAGTGCCTCAAGTGATGTAAAGTTTTAAATCTATTGATTAAATTTGCATCTCTTAATTTAGAAATGATCATCCAAGTGGAGTGCAGCCTAAACAGCAGAATCTTTCACTACGTAAGTATTGGTTTTTAATATGTCAAATGTACTAATTAAAAATGATATTAGACAGACTGCATTTCAAATATTAATATTTGCTCAGATTTTAACCACTGATATTTTGCAGAATTATATGCCATCACGTGTTATTACAGCAGGCAAAGAAAGAAATGAGAAGGTGCTGCTTTAAGTGCCAAAGAAAATGAAGACTGCCATGTGGTGTCTAAATGCAGAAAGGTCCTAAAAGGCTGTTTTATTTGAACTCAACGGCTCTACCACTACATGGTACTGACCACATCCAGTCTGGACATGTTCATTTCACCGCAGAGTGCCATGAATAAATGAGTGGAATAAACTGGCTTCAGGTGTTATGTCTCATAGACTTGGAGTATGACAGTGTTGTGCTTTACGTCGACCTGTTTCTGAAGTGAGTTCATGCTCAGCAGCACTTTTCTGAAGGTTCGTCCTTGCTGATCTTGGATGCTGTCATCATTAGAGAACTATTCTACACCAGCTACTCTTGGTGATGCAAGATCTGCTTTCTTCAGAACAAATACAGCATGGCAGAATTTGCTTTGCATTTGTACCATCGTCACAAAATATCTTAAGGTTTGCAGTATTATTTTAAAGCAGTTTTCCCTCTTGTTGAAATCAGACAGTTGGAGATTTGAGCTTTTCATTCTTTTCTCAGCTGTTAGAGGGCATTTCAAATTCTTTAATACTGAGTAAAACATTATTGTCACCTAAAGAAGGAAGGCAGTACAATTATCCCAGTTTTATAGGAAATCAAATGTACTTGCCTGTCAGATGAACCTGGGTCTCTAAGAGTGAGCCCAGTCTGTGCAGGCAAACGGACTCTCAAAGAACTACACACTAATTTAATGTCTAAATGCCTGCATTAAGTCCTTAAAGTATTACTGTCTTTTCCAGACCTCTATCCCAGACAAAACAGACCCTTCAAATGTATTCTATAAAGGTAGTGTGTTCCCTACGGACAAGTGAAGTTAAACGAATAAAATAGAAATGAAAGTTGCATTGCATGAGACGTTAAGAAATGTGTTGCTCACCATTACACCAAATGTGTTTGAAGAACAGGATCTGTACAGAGGCAGAGATCATTTAATGAAAATGACAGTGGATTTTGGCAGTGTTCATCCTCTACTAATATCATCCAAGGAATCTAATTTTTATTGAAAGATTCCTAAAAATGACAGAGTAAAGTCATAAGGGAAAATGTATTAGTGAAGGATAATGGTAGAAAGAAAAAGACACAGCAATTTATGTAAAGTACAGGTAAATAGCTTATTAGAAAATTAAGTACGTTCTTTGTCCCGCTGTCCTCAGACCCATTTGGTGATTTAGGTGTCCTAATTTAATGTAAGACGAATTAGGGTTACTTACTTCCATTGATTCTAAAGGGGATCCACACAACTAGTTGGAATGTCCATGCCCATGCTGCCCAGGTTAATGCCCAGGAAGCTGGATGAGAGCTGATGCAGCTGCTATGCTTTTGAGTCCTTCCAAACTTGGACTCTGTAAAATCATACGAGTAAACTGTGAGAGTGGATGTAGTAATTTAAAGCCCCACTTAAGTTGCTGCCATCTCAGGTGGACTTCACTGTTCATTTATGTTCCATTCAAACATATTTTATATTCAAGCAAATGGCAATGTAGATTTTATCGCTATCAGAAGGCACAAAATGGAAGATTCTACCTAAAAGACACTCCAATGTCTTTTCTATTTAGCCTGAAATGAATCTTTAATGAAAGTGTTTGGCTGAAGGCTCGAAGTACATATAAGTGATAAATTTCTCCCAATCATAACATTCATTACTTGCAATTGGTAATAAGCATATTTTAAAAAAAAAAAAATGCGTAAAGTTCTCAAACTCCTTGATTACTAGAGAACTCTGTGCAAAGAATTTATGAGACAATGTTTTCTGGCTTGTCAATAAAGCCTAGACCCTTGCTGCGCTAAAGCCTGTACCACATGCTGCATACACTCTTCTAGTATGAACCAGCAGAATAAGCTGTTATGACCCAGCTTTACCTTCCTGTATTTAACATTTACCAAATGAGTAATTTACTCTATACTAAAAGCACTGAAGAAATAAAGGGCAGCGACCGATAACATCATAATAGAACTGAGTTGCGTTCAAGGCACATAGCAGCACACAAGCAATAGAGTAGTCACACAGATCACAGGTGTGACTGCTGACTTGGGAGCAGCATTCGGTCCTACAGAGGCTCATGCGGTTATGTGATTAGAGGAAAACATTTTGAAATGCTAACAGCTTTATTTGCATTCTTGTTGAGTACTTAAACCACTTCTCTAATTCTTAGAAAAAGCCAAAACCTAACGAATGTCTGCTGAGCAAAAAAGTTGAAGCAGCTGAGAATGTTCCCCAAAACTGCATTACAGATGATTAGCAGATAGAGCCTGGCAATGGAATCACTGATGTGATAGGGGAAATGTTTCCCAAGGAAGCAAAATATTTAGAAAAAGGCAAGTGATTTAGTAGAAGACAGGTTTTCTTTCATTTAAAGCCCATTGCATATTTGCACATTGCAGGTTGACATTCACCTGGAATATCTAATTTTTGGTGAATATTTCAGCTGCTGGATGGAAACAGCTTTGAAGTCCTCAAGAAAAAGCAGCAGTACTTCTGCCTTGGCAGTTCCATCTCTCTCTAGTCTTATCACCTCACCAGACAGCAGGAATTCAGAGATCTCAGGTTTTGTATGCTGATAATTTTGCAGGGGATGCTGAGCGATAAAAAGACTAGTCACAAGTTACTTTAAAATACACCAAAAGCTTCTGTTGGCAATTTGTATACCAAATCCTTGTATTAAAATTGCAGTAGTTGTGCTTTATATATTGGAGATCGAAAAGAGATATCATACATGCAGGTTTGACTCTCCCTTGATGTAAGACTCTCATTTGGATTGCAGGATGTCTGACCATTGAGCGTTCTGTATCGCTCTCTTCCCGCTGTATTGTGTTTATAATCTTGTTTTTAATATATGTTTTCACTCCTTTCTCTGTGTTTGTTTTCTCCAATTGCATGCAGAAATTTGTGTTACCTTGAAGAAGGCAAGACCTCGATGCTTCTGTCTGATAAAGACTTCTCATTATGCTTCTAAAGCCTGACGAAGTTGGAATGCTGTCGCACAGCAAGTCACTACACCCAACTAAGTTTCAGTGGGGTAACTGTGATGGAGGAAACAGCAGCTTTGATAGCAAAGAAATAAAGTTTCTTGCATCTGTTTTAAATTACTACATTAGAGCCAGTTACAAAATCATGTAGTCACGACAAGCTTTTATTAACTTCAAGTTGTCTGTTTGGTTTATAGCTCAGACAACAAGGAAATTATCTAATTACTTAGAGATGTTGCTTGTGTAGACTTAATTCTAGACTACTGGTTTAGCCTGCCTAAACACCTGGAGCAAAGTCCTGTTCTGTTAACTTCAGACAATGGAGCGCTGCAGGTTTTGGTGGGAAGGGTGGGTGTACTGAAAGAATTGAAGAAAATGTACAGTACGCTTTGAAATACTTGATATCATTGCTGAGAATCTGCTTCTTTTCAGAATTTCCACACAGATTCTGAAACAGGACCTTTCAGTGGACCCATCTGAAACACTGTGAACAACAGAGTTGTGAAATTATCTGAAACAGGCTGCTCTCCTTCTCGTCCTACCAAGCAGAGAGCTGTGTGAATCCAGTTGTCTTCTTTTCAAAAGGTATGAATTAAAAATTACCCAGTAGGAAAAAGGTGTATAGGATGCCAGCAAGAAGAATGAGGCTAATTGAATGTACCTTGAAGAAACCAACCCACCTTAATGTAAAACCTAACGTGTTGGAGGTCTGGTGTAAAGCAATGCACATAAAGTGGGTGGAAAGCAGCAGGTGCCTAGGAAGAAGAGATGTTTTAAATGATAGTGCAGAAGCATGTGTGCACGTCAGTTTTGTTCTCCTTTCAAAGGTGGTCCTCTGTTCTTTCTCTAGTGGTACTTGCACATCTCCGAAACGATCAGATTGCAAAGAGATTAGAGATTTGGGAGATTTACAGGTCTCCAAAACTCTGAGTCTGTGCAGACTAGGCTTCTCCCAAACCAGACAAATTATCTTAAAATGACTTTCATTTATAAATCACAGTTTCTACCCAAAAGTTTTGAGTCAGGGGTACTTGACCTAATGGCACCACACAGATGTACGTGCTGTTCCTGAGCATCTGCATGTCAGGGTCCCTTCTCTTCGGCAAACAAGCAAATTTTCCCTACTGCGCTGGTTCAGTATTTTCAAATGATTTCGATTCCCTACTTGCTCTGTGGGTTCCAGAGAACACTTACATTTGGGTCAGAGAGGATCTGTTTCTTGCTTGTGTCAACGGGAGATGGTGCAATACAACCCCAGCTTGAGCTGGATAGGAAGACAACATTTTTGCAGGTGAATCTCTTATCCCTTTCTTTTCCCCTCGTTTATCCCTTAGGGTCCAAGACTACCAAAAGATTTTCTAAAAAAGTGGGAGTTACCAGTATGCTTCACAACTTGACAGGGTCCTTACCCGTCGCGGATGCTTTTCCTCTGCGGCAGTCTCATTAGAGCTCTGGGATGCGCAGGGAGGCACTCCCTCTTCTGAAGACCAGCGCTCGGCTCCTCCAAAGCGTTTAGATGTTCCCTCTGAAATGACGGGAAGCTAATTGCCTTAATCCATCTGGCCTCATATGTCGTGCTGCACTACCCGTGTTGGAAATAATGGGGCCACGTTTTAACAGTATGGTTTTAGGCATGTGTGAAAGCCACGGGCAGCTCTCCAGGTACGCGGGTACTACGGCGACAGAGCACTTGCTTAGACAGGCAATTTAACAGATTTCAAAAGCAGGGCCTCCAAAGTGTGTCTTTTAAAGTACATGGCTGCTTTTTAACAGTTTGTTGGTGATAGATTTTTAAACCTGAAGCATATGAATAATGCAAATAAGAAAATGCTGCGTGGTAATGTTGATTCAGGAGCACTTTATATGCTCATTAGCTGGCGTGCCTTGTAATTGAATTCTTACGTGTGACAGCCGCAGGAATGCCAAATGAGTACGTTATGATTAACACCGCTACAATGAATACCAGATGAAATTCTAATAACTGAACACCTACCATTTTCCCGTTGATTCTGCGGCACAGAAAGTTATGATTCTTTTTAAAAATTGGACGTGAAGCAGCGATGTGAAGGTTTCATTGCGTGGTTACACAGAACCTGCTCAGCTGGAGCCGTGTCATTATTTTCCCAGACTCCAGGACAATTTTGTCGGCTGTTTTAAAAGAAAGCAACAGGTAAATAAACTGTTTGCTTAGAAACTGATAATGAATGAAGGGTCGTTCACCTGCACCTCTTGCAAGATTCACTCAGCAGTGATCTATGGATACCGACCAGACATCACAAGGAAAGAGAAATGAGGGTGACTGCTAATGCAACAAGTAATTCTTCTTTTTGCAAACTGTGGCTCTGGAGTGATGGAAAAATAGAATTAAAGTGTTTTATTATTGTCGTGGTTGGATTAAATACTACTTGAATAAACAAAACATTTACACTTTAAATACAAACTTTGTTCTTTGTTTGAGTGAGTGATGCTTCCATCACGTTTCTTAGCTTTCAGGCACTATTTATCTGGAGGCAGCAGTTGTCATTAATTCTACCTTACTGCCTTGTATGCATAGTAATTCCCTTTATAAATGGCCCTACTGAAATGAATGGACCTACTTGGGGATGAATTTACCAGTGACTGTAAGGGTTCTGCTGCTAGGCGCATGCTGAAACATCACCCTGCCAAAACCCCTTCGTGCAAAGGGTGCAGCCTCTCTGCAGACTTCAGACGTGTTTATATTTCACAGACATGCAACTAAAACTATCTGCTGTGCTTTTGAACGACAAAGAGCCTGGAGGGAACAGGGCAGGACTGTGTTCATAATTGGAGATAGGTAATTTTGGCTGTGCTTTCATGAGCTAAATTCAATGTCCTGTGGGTCACGTGCCTGTGGACTATCTCCTCTCTTCTCAGCTAGGTTGTAAGCTGTTTGAAAGAAAAGGCAACAGATTTGCTCCTGAGCTCAGTAACATGAAGCTGTCCCTCCTTATCTTTTACTTTTCTTGGAATTCAATTTCTAAATTGGTATGAAAAGTTATCTGTCTGTCAGTGTTTATTGCAAGAGACTATAAAAACGATACAAGCAAGAGTAAGCAGGTTGCTGGCAGGTATTCTGTGAGGAAGTGCTGCAAATGAGGAGGAAAGGCACGTTCTGTGACTAAGGGGCTAACTGCAGAGAACAACAATGCTGCTCCTCAGGGCAGCAGCAGAAATGCATGGAGCCAACAGGAGAGGAAGGAGCTGTTGGGGTTCTCTGGTAAAAGGAACGAAAGGTCAGGTCTGGCTGCTCCCGAGCATCGCCTTCTCCTCTCCTGCCTCCCTCCTTCCCCCCTGCAGACCTGTTCAGGATTGCTCTGGCACAGAACACTGAGGTGGGTGGGAGCGAAGGCAGGTTTTGCCCATGTTTGTTTTGCACACTGTGGGAATTTTAACCCCAAGTGGAAGCAAGCTCTCTGTCTTCCAGCCTATGAGGCTTTCCATCTGAAACATTTCTAATATCATTCTCCATGCCCTCACTTCTCTCAATACGCTCTCTGAATTGCATCTCCTGCGTGATACAGCACTGTGATAGTTTGTTCTGCTTTTTTCATTCCCCTAGCATATTAAATTCTCTGTGAGAGTTTTTTCATTATCCAAGGCACTAATTTCCTCAAGTTTGGTTTCCGTGGCTGATGTGAGCTACATCAGAACTCAAATTAGGTTAGCTTCTTGAAAAAGCAAAATAAAGATCTCGACTCTTCCACATAAAGTTGACGTTCGCTCAAACAGGAATGATCGTGGCACAGATGGGTCAACATGAGGCTGTTTCACAGGAATTAGAGTTGCCTCTTAATTCAGGAGGCACTCGTGACCTTGCACCAAAGAAAAGCAGTCTCACTTCAGCTCGGTGCAATAAATATCGTCTTCTCTCTAATAAACTGCGGATTGAGTTATTTACATGCAGCATGTGAGAAACCGATCTGAGGAGACAGCAAGATGGAGGGAGAGACAGACAGACCTCAAAGAGCTGTTTGACAAAGATGAAGGCTTCAAGTGCAGATGCATTGCATGAGGTAACAAAACCAGTCTGCTGCTGAGCCGGATCTTGCCCTTCCTAGACCTTGTCCTGTGTCCTATCCATAAAACCAACGCTTTTGTCTTACTCCAACCCCAGGCGTTTCTCTAACACAGTTAAATTTAATCTCTGCTCTACAGTGCAGTGTTTTGGAAAACTGCAGTAGTGGGTGGGCCCAAGGAGATGTGAAAGGTGCCTACCCTGGGTATATTTGGAAAGAGCAACTTTTATTTATACACATCAGCAAGTGCTTGTAAACTTCCCCTGCAGAGTTATTTTGGTCTGCTATCACAAATTTGTCAGCTGCTGAGAGATATTTCTGTGAGCTGAGAGGAGGATGCTTTTTCTGGGCTGCAGCAACACAGGCACAGACCAGTGGGCTTCCTACTTTGTGGGCTCCTGGGGACAGGCGACCTCCCAGCATCACCAGGGTTGTGCTCTCAGGTCTGAATTTGGGCTGCTGGTCAGCCGGCAGTGCCGCCCTGAGAGAAGCACAGCAGGTCAAAGCTGGGTGTTTTATTTCCTGATTTGCTGCTGTTTTCATAGAGGGATGAAGTGTTTAAAACATCAGCGGAGCTACCCTGAATTTTTTGGTTTTCACACCATGCTTTTTGCTTCCCCAGACAGAGAACCGGTGCCTTTTCAGGGACGCACGGACACTTCACAAATGCTCCTGCCACTTTTCTTCTGTGTTGTGTGTTCCTGTTGTGCTCTTTAACTTTCAGATCTCAAAAGACTACTATTTTGTACACTTCATGGTTTGAAGCTGGAAAAGGGGTAGATTTAGTCTGGACCTAAAGGAAAAGTTACTTAATGTGAGGGTGGTGGATCTCTGGAACAGGCTGCCTAGAGAGGTGGTGGAGGCCCTCCCTGGAGACATTCAGGGTCACACTGGATGGGGCTCTGGGCAATCTCTTCTAGTTAGACTAGTTGGACTAGATGACCTTTGGAGGTCCCTTCCAACCTGATACCTTTTGTGATTCTATGATTTTGAAAAAGATACTGCATTAGTCGTATCTTTTTCATATTTCAGCTTATTGGTTTCTTTAAAAGGTGAAGGTATTTCACTCTATGGTGGACTTGTGTCTCTCCTGGAAGATAAAGAACAGATCTGAGTGAATCAGCCAGACCAATCTCAGATGTTCTTTGTTGCATCTGTTGTTGCTTTTGGACTGCTGGGTTTTTTTACAAAGAAGGAGGTGGCTCTGCTGTTGTAATTTGTAATACTGACTCAGAAATCAGCGCCCTTTTAAGTCTTTACGTTCCATACTATCGCTTTTCCGGTTAGTTTGTGCGGAAGGGAATGAATGGTAATTTTCAATACTTTGCCTCTGGTGTGCAGCGTGCACTTCCATTCAAAGTGTGGACACTAATAGCCACCAAACCCACTGCCTTCTGTCAATCAACATGGTGCAAGCTTCTCTTCTGAGACTGTATTTTTCAGCGCTTTCTCTTGTGTGACTGTTATTTCTCAGTTAAGTAAGTGGAAAATGACTTAAGCTGCTTTTAAGGAAGTGGAGGGACAGGCATGCACGTTGCTCTTCATTAACAGATGACTGTGCCTTGTTCTGTGCAGAATAAAGGTCCTTTGTGCACGGCAGGCTAAAAAGCGTGGGGAGGACTGGGTAACTCTCTTTTTTTCTTTAAGCCTAGGAGTTATTACAACTTTCTGTACACAGAGATGAGTGAGCTCCGGGGAACAAGTAAGAACCCATTTTCTGCAGACAAGCGGTAAGAGATGGATGAAGATGAAGAATGGGCAGAAGCATAATTCACCAGTGTACCTGTGGCATAATGACATTGATGTTTCTTGGCTTATATATCACCCCAGGTGCAGATATATGTCACTTCATTTCTGTCCAGCACAATGGAGAGTCTGTGAGGGATATTATGACTTTTTAAGTCGCTATCTCTCAGCCAGGTTGCTTTGGGGGCAATGCAATTACTTGCTCTTCCGCCTATGGGCTTGATAGCAAACTGACACTCCTGCCCTCGAGCCAGAAGAGCGATCAGTTAAGGATGACAGACAGCGTTGCATAAACAGTTAAGTTAGTCCTGTATCTTGTCTGTCCCCCAGTGCTGTATCACATTCACCTCTGCTCGAATGAAGCCTGCTAGCCCTTGTGGCCAACACTACCTTCCTCACGTTGCTGTGATGCAGATGCCAAGTGGCTAGTACCTCCCACAAAGCACAAATCTGGGTTTCTCCCTCTGTACCACAAATATGCAGATCTTGTCTGTTTTTTCCAAATGTGGCAGACGAAAATCCTGTCTAGATACTGAGCACAAAGCTGTTGACAAGTTAGAAGTGCAGGCTGAATTTCACAGAGTCTTGGAAGATCTTACATGTTCGCAAGGGGTCTGACCTTGCGTTCGTCACCCCTCTAAATCTTTTTTCTTCTGAAAAACTTCTTGGTGGATCTGTGCCTAGGGACAACGCAGGTGACTGTGAGTCGCTGCACCAAGACTGTATTTTCTGTGGCACAGTGTATTATCACCAACAGGCCACATTATCACGTATAAGAAATGAAAAATCTTGATGGATATCGAGCACTGAGTTTTCACAGCGAATCAACAAATCTATCGAAAGTCAGATCTCAATTACCCACACAGGATGCACTGTTGTTGGGGCTATTCAGAGCATGTATTTTATTGCCTTGAAACATCAAAAAGGAATTCAGTTTTCAGCAGCTTTAGGCTTTGGCATGGCACAACAGCTTAGTTTTGTCATAACAAGCTGAAATATTGACTTGCAAAATTGACCATAAGAGTGAACTCGGTAGATTTTTTTTGTTTACAAATTAAAACCGTCTTCTCCCTTTTCAGCTTGGAAAACGATGCCTGTGTTCTGAAAAATGTGCAGTGTGGAAACTGTCTGTGTGCTGCAACGTGGAAAAGGCTGACCCTAACCACTCCAATTAAATGTAGGACTTAAAGTGCCAGGCAACACGGGGGACAGCACGGCTTAACCGCAACACAGGGCATTTCTCCTGCCTTTGATGTCTGGACTTGATAAGGAAGTGTCCCTCAAGCACTATTTTAAAATGATCTCTGTTACAACAGCGTTGTCTAATTATGCAATTAATTCTGCTGCAAATCTCTAATATTAATAAATGGACCCTTTGAAGTGTCTCAAGAATGCAGTTGCATGGGCAGCTCTTAGAAGCAAGGTACAAGCGTTGTTCTTCCTTTGCAGCCCCTGGAGCATTTGTGGTGATGTGATATTTGAGTTTCAGACAGTAAATACCAAGCTGATGTTGCATGAGCTCTTCATCGTGATGCTGAGCTCTTACTTACAAGAAGAATTAGAGAGCTGTTGATAAAAACATATAAATATGTATATGAATAGGTATAGGACAGCCCAGTGATACAAATGGCATTTTCTTTTGTTCTGAGGAATTTTGAACAAAATTTTGTTATTTGGCCATGAAATAGGACTTAATTTTGTTCACATTACTTCACATTGGTACACAATTACATTTCATTCAAATGTAGGTCCAGCTTGACTGAAAGGGCCTTTATCAATAAGGGCTACAAGAAACTTCCTCCGAGTTTTAATGTGTAGCTAAAACTAAAGCAAAGGGTTGACTTTCAGCTCCATGGCTTCAGGAGCATATTTAGTCAACAGACAGCAGCAACAGATGTGATTTTGGACTGGTGTTTTAACTGAATCGTTCACACCCTTGTGCACCCCTTCTGTATAACATCTGACATGAAAATCCCCTTTTCACAGTCACTGACTGCACTGGTGCGTCAAACTGCAGCATCTAGACATGGGGGCAATGCCAACGGAGGAGGGTGACTCCTGTTGTTTACTTCAGCTTTAGCCTGGGACCAACATACTTCTTTCTTCCACAACACTGTCTGGTTTGATCTGTGTCGTTACTAGGGATCACTAGGAAGAACATAAATACTTGTGCACCAGCAAGCTGACAGGTCCCCAGCTCACACTATTGATCATGGACAGTTCTCTAGCACTGTACCATAATTTTCCAAAGCCGGTTTCTTGAGCAGATATAACACCCCCCAAAGAGACACACAAGCACCTGGCAATCTTACCAAGTGCCTAGGCTTATTGTTACAGGAGGAAAGGCATTATGAGAGGAGAGGCTACTGAAAGGCAATGGTTTATTGCCTTTCATCAGCTATCTCAACTTTTTTGCACATCATCATCAGTTACTTCAATTTTTCCACAGTAGGAAACCTGATCTGATGTGGTTCGTTTGCGTGCAAAAGCACGATAGGTGATAATGAACCCCTCATTAGTGTTCAGGTGCTAGCCATGTTTAGCAACCACGTGAAACAGACGGCTCGGATTTTTCCATTCAGGGTGGAATTACACCCGGTTAAACCCATTTGGACCCCCCTGAACATGAGCCAGCAGTGTGCCCAGGTGGCCAAGAGGGCCAGTGGCATCCTGGCCTGCATCAGGAATGGTGTGGCCAGCAGGAGCAGGGAGGTCATTCTGCCCCTGTATTCTGCACTGG
>JAOXOE010000405.1:3151348-3172174 GCA_028565055.1 Phoeniculus purpureus | reverse complement strand
CCCCCACCCCCTCCCGCCTTGGCTTGTCCAAAGGGGCTACCTGATAGGCATCTCTGGGCTGCTCATCCAGACCATTTTACAAGGAACACTTCAGCTTTTCATTTCAAGTAATTTCAAAGAAAAGTAAAGACACCCCTGTTAGCAAAACTGTAAACAAAAGCATCAGGAGATCAGTGGCAGATGCCTAGTACTTAAGATTTACTATGCAGTAACCACACTGGAAGACTAGTTCTACCAGAAAACTACATTCTTGTTGGGGAAAAATGTTAGATACAAAATTCCATCACACTGACTGTTTTGGGGAGTCCATTGCTGCACTTGCCTGTCCATTTCAACCTAAAGCTGTGTTTTAGAAGACTTTTGCTTAGCCTTGGGCCAAATGTTAACCATAAAGAAAAGCTTTTGTTTACAAACCTTGGGGATGACTCATTAAGAATTAACAGGTGCTTCAAAACACCTGGACTACCTGAAAGACCTGCCCACCTAATTGTTACAAGCCCTTTCTTCTGAGTGCTGGTTGATATGCATGAGACACAGAAGCTGATGGGAAGGCAGTGGAAGGAAAGGATGCACAAGTAAAGGACGCGAGAAACTGTAAGTTCTGCTTTGGCTAATGGTTGTTTTTTACTTATTTCTATGTGGCAAAATATATTGATAGAGGGGACAAACCCCAACCAAACAAAAGACACTCTTTTTGTTCACTGCTGAGCGAGATGGGATGTTTTTGATTTGCCTGGAGCTAGTCCCTAACTGAATTTTCAGGAACTTGTAACATGGAGTGAGGAATGTGTTGGAATCAATACTAATAATCTGTCTAACTTGTTTAATGCTTGGAACAGAGTACAAGCAAAGCTGAAAAAACCCAGCTGTGATAAATGATGTATCTAGCTATCAGGCTGGTTTTTAACTTTTGTGGCAAAATTCGTATGAAGAAATGCTGCCTGCTTTTTCTGGGGTGGGGAAATATAGGAGAGGGGACAGAGGTGGTTTACAAGCCAGTAAAGGATTTGGAACCTGCATCATATGAGGAATGACTGAGTGATCTGGGGTGGTTTAGCCTGGAGAAGAGGAGATTGAAAGGAGACCATATTGCTCTCTACAACTACTTGAAAGGTGATGTAGAGAGGCAGGGATCAGTCTGTTCTCCCTAGTGGCCAGGGATAGGAAGAGGGGAAGTGGCCTTAGGCTGCTCCAGAGGATACTCAGGTTGGATGCCAGGAGGAATTTCTTTCCTGAAAGGCTTGTCAGGTATTGGAACTGCCTGCCCAGGGACGGGTTTGAGTCACCATCCCTGGAGGTGTTGAAGAGAGAAGGGTAGATGTTTTGTTGAAGGGCATGGTTTAGTGGTGCTGATAGAGCTCAGGAAAGATTGGAATTGATGATCCTGAACGTCTCCTGTAGCCGAAACTGTTCTGTGATTCACTGATACTGGCCATTTTTGTTTAATTATGTGAGTGACCATAAACAGTCTTCTGTTTATAACAGGTTTGGAACTTCTGGGATTTTTTGGTGTTGTGCTTTGTTGGGTTTTTTCCTTGACAATACTAGTCATGTAATATAATTTAGATTTCTTAACTGAGTGCATTTAGGAATCTGAGCACTTCTAGCACAAACTGTTCCCCAAAGTGGCAGCTTGAGCATGAAAAGACACTGCTGTGGAGTTGAACTGATTAAAAAAATAAAAGGTGTTATTATTCACCAAAAATGAACACAGAGGTTGCATGTTTTTTCATTAGTTTCACTAGAAAGTAGTGTGCCTAAGCAAATTAGTTAAAGCTATTTAGAGAGCTAAATATGACTGCGGGAGGATAATTTTAGTGTTTAATCTCACACAGTCATGCCGAGCTAATTTTATTTTCCCTTCTTCCTTTTTTAACTTGATGCATTTATATAAACCAAATACAGCTTACTTTCCCTCCTTATAAATAACATAATACATAGGGACAGTGATACGTATACTGTATATTTATGTATTAAAGATGTGTATATAAACCATCAGCTGTAGTGCTAAGATACAGTAAAATACTTTAAATATTGATTGTGTGAGAGGAAACAAAAATGAATGTAAGTTTGAACTGTGCAAACTGTCTTGTATGTTGTGCATTTGGTAACACCTCTAAGTTTCTACCAATCTGTTTTAATACGCTTAAGAAGTGAACTGAAAGAGATGGGTTAGGCATTCTGACTCAGATACTCATGCCATATGCATCGCTATAGACAGGTTTTGAATAATTTATATATTATTTCTTGGGCTATGTCAGAAGCTGAATTTTTGTTTTAGAATTGAAGACCCTCTTATGACAATCATTGCCTGTCTGTGTTGTGGGGGATTTGTGGACAACCTACTCCCTGTGAGTAGGAGCGAAAGGAGTTGTAATATCGTTTTAACGGGCTTTCTCCAGTTTCAGACCCTGGCAATTATCAGGGGCATGGTTTGGAAAGGACAATAAGATGTAAAGGTAAAAAGATGTAAATGCACAAGATATCTTTAATTTTCTTTTTTAAATTGTTTTTCCTATCATTCTTTTAAGTGAACAATGGTCAACTTTCCATTCATGCTTTTCTCTGGAAGACTTATGTGAACTCTTGTTATTTTTAGTTAGGAGTGTTCTCCTACCCCTCCAGAATAAGAAACATTGATTCCGGTATCGTCTTGAGAACCATAGAGACACAAGTCTGCCTAAGCATGATCGTTACTTACTAAATAGGGGGACAGTGACTTTGAACATAAGCTCCAGGATGTAAGCAGGCTGTAGAAAACAGAGTGCACAAAGGGAGAAACTACCAACAGAGGACTTCATTGCACAACTGAAGTTGTGAGTTTTGATGTTTTTTCCAATGAGTGTGGAGATAAAAATTTTATTGTTTAGTCATCTCAGCCTGAAGCCAGTGGTACTGCAAGGAGTGCGCTGGTGGGTGCACTCATGAGAAAAGGTTGTATTGCAGCTGTACTTCTAGCGGTGATTTTACCTTTTACTTAATGCTGTTTTTTACAGAGCAGAAGTTTTTGGCTCTCTCTGTGTTTTCAAGAGGTGTAGCTCTCAGGAAGTGAGTATAGGGCTGTATGGACATTTAGCCACGAAGACTGGCTGTTGTAAGGCACTTCATCAGAGCAGCAGCAAAACAAGTGGAGGACAAAACAAGGTCTGGTCAAGCACAACTCCACCCTCTGCTCTTGATGTCTCTTTCTGTTGTTGAATGGAGTGAAATGCAGAGGTTTATAGAACGTGGCACTCGTGTAGACTTAAGTTGTAGAAGTTAACCGTATCTTTGCACTATCAAGAGCGCCGTTGCGTGTGTCTAGCTGCAATAGGTTCGTGTGCATGTGGGCTCGCAGACCCGTATGATGGCTGAGACCACAGCAGTCACCTGTCTGCAATACAGTGTGCAAACAGGGTCCAGTCTGCAAGGCTTTCCCTGCAATGTGTGAAGGCCTCTCATGTTTCCTATGTGCTGTGTTTCAGTCTGGCTCCCTGGGGGTTGCACAAGGGGTGAGAGTGTGGCTTGTGAGGGTAGGAAGGACAAGTGGTAGTGCAATAGGTTTGCTTAAAACCATCTTGTAACTGCAGTTTAAAACCACAGGGCTTTCATTCTTTCTTTGATTAGGGTTTGGATTGCATAAACCCAGGCATAATGTCTTCTTATAATATGGAGTCACAGTATTAGGGAATTTGGTTTGTACAGTGTAAGGAGGTGGTGTGTGTGATGGAGAAAACTCGGTTACGGTGTGCAGACGCTGTCCTTGAAACTGTTACTGGTTAACGTCCTTGAAGAATTTGTAAAGAGGAGGTTAAACTTCTTGAAGTATAAAGAATTAGATGAGAAATGTGTGAGGAATGTGCTGGTATTTTCATCTAAAATAACACTTTGTGTTGTATGTCCTAGCAGTTGGCTAGGCAAGGTAAAAGGATGCTGGGTTGCTCCTGGAACAAGCAGGCAGTAGAGAGGAGAATGTAACAGCACAACGTGAGAAAAATAGGAAAACACTCAGGTTGTGGTGATGGGTGATTTCAATTTCCTAGTATGAACTGGAAAAACTGAGAAGCATGGCACAATGAAAAATAAAATTATAGAAGAAATAAAGAGTTATTGACCTGTGATGTCAGAATCCTAATAGCACTTGTCCTCTCCAATCTCAGCAAAAATGTGCAGTTAGTAGATTAGAAACAGCAGAGCTACTTGGTTCAAGTGACCCCATGATTAAAGTCAATATAACTTAGAACACTAAGCCAAATATATCAAAACCACAACATGAATTCTCAAAGGTCGGTCTACTTTAAAGGTATATGGGGGAAAATACCTGTGAAAAATGGGTAGAGAAACAATAATGGAAGATATTTCTGATGAAGAATAAAAGGGTATTTTTAACATTGCCAAGATGTAGGGTTTTTTTGGGGGGAGGGAAGATAATGGATGCAATTGAGGGCAATTAATCGCTAGAGTTTGACTGTTGTACTTCCTTCAAACCCTTAATTTAATAAATGTCTTCCATTACTGCATTCCTGCTAAAATAGTGTGAGGTCCATTGCTACAGCCACACCTGGGAGAGTGGGGTCAGCCATCATTTTCTATTCATATGCATTTAGTGATTGTAGATGAGGGGTGGGTATAGCTCCACCAAATGATTTAACCTCAGTCCTTGACTACTGCAGGGAAGAGCCTTTCTAAAGCCTTCTGGTTTACTGTCCTGGCACCACAGTAGAAGGGTAAACATCTGGGAATCAACCCTCTAGGGATTCTCTGGATGTGGGATGGTTATACAGCTATGGTACTGCACATTCATGCGACGTCTCTGCTAACAAAATGGAAGATAACAGTGTAGGTATCTGAACCATCTCTGCTTAGGTTTTCAGCTTAGTGCATTGTATGCTATTTCAGACTGTCTTAAAACTAGACATGCAGTTGCACTTCATCAAATAATTTGAATTTCCTCGGGTTTCCTTTCTCCCCTGTGACTCAAACACGTAATTCATTAGATTGAGTATTACCATGAGACTGGATGCACTGTCAAAGCGTTTTGTTACAGGAGGTAGTGCAGGGCACTGTGTTCTATGAAGCTGTGACAGGAGCATCCTTGGCTGTTTTGCTGTGTCTGAGATGTCTAAGCTGCAGTCACAGAGTCATTATGGATAGAAAGGACCTCCAGGGCCATCAAGTCCAACCTTCATCCCAGCATCTCCCTTTCCTTCACTGACTGTGTGTGGTTGCTCAAATTCCAGCCTGCTCCTCAAGACACAGTGATTCATTAAATCTCAAGATGGTAGATCTTTGTATGATATTCAGTGTAATGTGCGTGTTCAATGTCACTTTTACATATATATTATCACTGGACTAGATGATCTTTCAAGGTCCCGTCAAGTCCCTCATGATTCTACGATTAGTGTGAACAGGAAATACCACAGAGATCTAGGAATAGTTAAACAGCACTAACCAAATCAGTGATGTTCTTAGCACTTAGTCTTTGTAAATCCACATTTTATATGTGATTATTCTAAAAAAATAAAAGCCTCAAGGAGATCAGTGCTCTGAGTGTTAGTGTAAGGAAAAACAGTTTTATCTAAAATACTTATTCTTCTGTTTCAACATAACTTTTTTCTATACCTAGCAAAGAAGTGGTGTTGTGGCCAACACAAGGGTGGTGGGTGAAGCACTGTTTCATCACTTGCCACATGGTGATCCCCTGCTTGTGTCTTTCACAGTATTCCAAACTCCTCTGTTTTGCACTGCTGCGAGCATGATGTAAAGCATGTTCCTATCCTTTAGGCTTAGGAGGGAACCCTGACAATGACAAATAAAAGGACAAATATGCCTGGTGCTAAACACTGACTTCCATGGGTTCTCCCTATCTGTTCTTGTTACTTCAATTATCAGGAAATTCTTTTTCCTGGGTTGTCAGTAAGACTTTCAGAGAAGGAAGCCTTACAGAGCTCTCTTCTGATGAGGGCTCTGCTCAGATCAGAGCCTCTCCCTTCCATTTAAGGTTTTGGTAGGTTCTTGTTCCTCACCAGACACTTCTTCAAGGACATTAAAATTTATCTGAAAAATAATAAATGTACCAGCAGAACCTGGAGTGTTTGCTGCAGACTAGTTGTGTATAAGGTTAGGAACTTCTCATTTTAACTTCCTTGCTGGGAAGGCTGTTGCCCAGGCTGGACTGGTTGTCATGTCACCGACCTGACATGTTCTCCTGTGGCTGAGGAGAGCTGTGGACCAGAGGCATTGGGGGGTTGCTTTGTGTAAAATTTATTTTCCATACCAGACTCTTCAAAGCAGTCTCTGAGAGCTACTTTTGATCATTTCATTGGAAATGTAGATTATGGCAGAATAGTTCTAATGCGTGTCTGAAACTTACAGCTTTTTATAGTGTCAAATAAATATATGAATGAGAAAACCCCAAAGAATCTGCATCAGATACTGTTTTGAGGGTTCTGGGAAGAGTTTATAGGGGTGTAGTGATGAAACATTTGTTCTGTAGCTCACAGGCATAGCGGGTTGAAAAGTTCTCCACTTGTTCAATTTGTGGATTAACATCTAGATCAGCTAAAGGATGACATTTTCTGAGCATTACATCTGCAGTTTGCACTAAACATATGTAATGCCATATGGTCACTGAAGGTTGGTGGACTTTGTTTTTCATTAGGAAAACTACCAGAGCTGATACGGAGTTTGAGGTAGCAAATGTGCTCCGTTATGGCACCAAAGTAGAAAAAACAAAGCAAAATTTTAAAAATAAGATTGGGGGGGGGAAAAAACCAAACCCCACCCCAAAAACCAACCAAGCAAACCCTCTTGTTACTGTTTGTGTGCAGGGCTGTGCAGTGACTCTAGCGGATCCTGTGGAGACAGCCAGCTTACTCCTGCGTAACGTATAGCTCTATTCTGTGTGTCACGGTAACTACAAAGTGAAATACTCAAAGTCTTAACCTGCAAAGCAAATTGAAGTGCTGATTTCCAGGTAGTTGTCCTTAATAGCTGTTTTGGCAAAGCGGGCAAGAAGATAGGCAGTAGTGTGCTGCCAGGGGACAAGCAGGCTCTCTGCTGAGTGGGCTCTCTTAATCACATCGCCCATTAGCGTGTTAATACTGTGGGTATGTAGTACTGTTCATTTCTCTCACACACATATATATATCTTTTTTATGATGAGTTTCTACGTATACAATGACAGACTATCAGAGGGTACTAGCTGTCACTGAAAATTCCATCCTGGGGTGAACTGTTCATAGAACTGCATGTTTTACAGTATAAGTCTCTAGTGCTGGACAGTGTTAGCCTTACAAGATCACACATAATACATGGCACTGACAACTGATGGGTTTTTGGGGTTCTTTGGATCTTTGAGCTATTTAGCAGAGATGTTCCTCTACAGCCTATAATGCTGTAGGAGATTTAGCAGCTTTCAAAGATCTTTGTCTTAAATTAAAAGTTAAATTAAAGAATAATTGTGGCTGTTGGTTCATGACTAACTGCAGGTAGTTTCTCATTAAATCAGTGCTTCGTCGTTTACCTGGTTTACTGGTTTCCAATTTCAGTAATTTTGCATAACTAAAGCAAAGTGTTCTCTGCTTCTGAAAATCTTGAGTTATCACAGCAAGAAACACGCTAAGCCAGTGGAACTTATCCCACGGAATGTACATATTCAGATAAGGACTGAGCTAGATAAACTAAAATTCACGTATCAAAAAACCAATTGACAACATATATTGACATATAGGAGCTTCATTAAATAAGGTTGAATTCACGTATTTTATAGGTCCATCATTGCCTAATGTCTTCCTTAAGAACTTTCATTTTAAAAAAAAACCCAATGAACCTTGAGATTGATTGAGGTAGGGGTTTATTTGAACAAATTTATCTTAATTAGACCAAATCCCCATCTAATGGGAAGCTCCATGAATTCCAACTTTCGTTTTTCCTCAAATCTGGTTGAACTTGAAATACTGAAATGTCACACAAATTTGTTAATAAGAGCTTTGGGGAAAAAGAAATAATCTGTGAGGAAAGGATGAAATGCATTTTCTGTGTGAATGTAATATTAAATTGCACTTTCTCTGTTACTCATTTGCCTTGCTGAGTGGCAGATCGAGAATCTCGCAGATTCACTGTCTTTGCTTGACTCAGTTCAAGGAACTGGCTGCATCTCCCTAGGTGCCACCTGTGTGGACTTGTGTAGAGAATTCTCTAAAGGGAAACTTTGATCGATAAGGTCATGGGGGACAGAATGCAATAAAAGAGGAAAGGAGTTTTCTCCCGGACATGGGTGGGAGAACAACTTGGAGTGATTTGCAGTTTAATGAAATAACAGTGAAGGAAGCAAAATCATGCCAACATCAAGCAGTAGAGTTTTGCTGGGAAAAAAGCACAACTTGTTTCTGAGAGTGATACAACTTAAAAATAAAGGTAGAAGTCACTAGATCAATCAACTAGTGGAAACTGTGCTGACTATATTGAGATTTTTAGCTGTGCATGCAGAAAGGAATTGCATTCCAGAGGCTAGGTATGGCTGCATTGCACCCAGGACTACTGCTGTGCACACGGGCTTGCCTCTTGCCATTAAGAGAGACTGCAATAGAATGCTCTGACACAAGGCTGTGTGGTAGCCACAGCATTGAGATTAGGGGAGCAGAGTCGAGAAGAATGATGGCATCACAGTGGTCTGTCTTCAATTCCTCTTTTTAATCCTTCAGATCACTATGACGTGCTGATATATCAGTTCAGAATGTCCTTACACTAGATGATGTGGATGTTTTGACTGAGCAGAGATGAAGTTGGATTTTTTGACCTCAGCAAGCTTAATGAGATATTTGTAAGATCCCTGCAACCCTAATGCTGTTATTAATGTAGTTATGATATACACAGCAGTGAATTATGGTCTGATAAATAGAATTAAATGCTCTGTAAAAATAAAGAAGTTTTATAGCTTTAAATGAATATGTGAAGTACATGGATAGGTTTATGGAATGTCAGGCTTTTAAAATGTGTACTTCAGTTATTTCCCTGACACACTGGTTTCAACGTCACTTAATATCATGTCCTGCCAGGCCACAGGGATTGTGAAGATGAAAAGTCTGGCTTTTGCTTTGGGTCAGGAAGCAGGGCAGTATCTCTTACAGTGAATGTAGCTTTTCCTTTTTTCACCAAAGAATAGATTTCAGTGGAAAATTCCTGTCCAGCTTATACTTTTGCTGATATCTATGCACAGTAGTTTCCTGGTAGGCATAGCATTCAAATGTGAAGTCTTTACTGAGCCTGGGCATGAGGCAGGCAGCTTCCAGTGCCCTCAGCCTGTCCTGGCCTGGAGGCAGCTGCAGTGGCTTCAGGACACACTAATTAGCTTCAACCAGCGCTAACCAGCAGAGCAGTCCACTGAGATCTCTAGTCTCGGTTTGGGTTTCACTTTCACTTTAATTTGGAAGTTGGCATTAAGTACCTAAGGAAATCATCATCTTTTAGCTGTACTCAGTGGGCAACGGGTTATTCAGAATCTTTGGTCTTTTTCTGCAGACTGATAACATTTTGATAGGCAAGTATTCATACGTCTCTTTGTCTCTTCACCCTTTTTTTCTAAGAAATGAAAAGCAGTTTTGTAGCAAAACTACCTCTATGTCCTGTAGATTTCTGTGCATGCTGAGAGCTGTCTATACACCCATAGCACAAGGAGATTACTTGCGTGCCTAAAAGAACCCGTGTCCTTAAATGCCGTGCGTGTTGCGCATGTGAGGAGTTCCAGGCATCCTGTGCTCTGACTGTATGGAAGTATTTAATTTCAGAACAATTCCTGTACCCATCTTTCTGTTCTTAAGTTAGATAATGAATGCATCGCAAGAAACTGTGATGAGCAGTTAATTCTCAGCAAGCTAAGCTGTTTGCAAGCCTGTGTCACAGCTATATGACATGGCTGGGGAGCTGGGCTCTGGGGCACCAGGTGGCCCTGCAGACAGCCAGTCGAGACAGCAGCAGCTCAGTGACAGCCCTGCAAGCCAGAACTGGTTTTGTCCTGTGGTTTCCACTCTGTGCAGCTCAACACTGTTCCTGGGAAGGCTTATTAGCTCTGGCACCCTATCACAGGAGTTCAGAGCGTTGGCTTGTGACTGTTGCTGCACTCTGGCTAATAAGGTCCTACTGGAGCAAAGGGCTAATGACTGTTTCCTACTGGAGCAAAGGGCTGAGGACTGTTCAGTGGCTGTGTGGGGAATCAGCTCAGGTAATTCAGGGACAGATCTAAACTGCAGCTTAAGAACCCTACTTGATACAAGCTGAGTCTACAGAACCATTTAGATCCCTCCAATATATCTATGGTCTTGGATTTTTCTTTACCCAGAGTATTCCAGTTCCTATTATGTCAGGAATGGGGAACTGACTGTAGCTAGCAGAGCTGGACTACTTGTTGTAAATATTTGAACTGAGTGATTTGTCTTGCATCTTTGCCCGTGACTAATTCTACATTCCTCTTAGTTGTTGCATTTAATATTCTATTTGTGTTTTCCATTTCTGCTGCTACCAATATATGCACCTTCACCAGCATTACTGCTAATGACTTTCTTCTTTTCATCAATAAAACACACATGCTCTGGAGTGACAGTCAGATCATCTGCTAGAAACCACATTACTGTTAATAAGACCATATGAAGAAGAAAGAAAATTTATTTCAGCCTGGCAGCTGTAGCATTACTTTAGTACTGGTGCTTGTGTTCCTGCAGGGAAGGCAGAGTAGGTTTTCTTCTTCATTCCACTTTGAGAAGTGGGTTTGAGGTTCGGTTCCTAGAACTGCACTGCTCTAAGCCTTTAAGATTAGATCATTTTTTTCAGTAGTTGTCTATGCACTGCACAATATCAAACGCAGAGATACGGGATAATAAAGGTACTTTGATAGGCAACAAGAAATATGACCTGTGAGATCAGGGCTCTATCCACTAGCAGGTGATTTTTATGGGGGTATTTGTTCACTCAGACTATCCGTATCTATCTCTACCATGGAACAAATTGGACTAGATGATCTTTCGGGATCCCTTCCAATCCCCAGTGTTCTGTGTTTATTTAGAGTAAATGTTTCTTGGTGTGCAGGGATCGCTGGCAGTAGTCTCTATATGAGCTGAAAACTTGATAAGCAGTGATGCTACCTGATTGTACCTGACTGTTGGCTCCTGCGTGTATCTCAATGGCCAGCCCTCACCAACATGGTATGGAATTGCATCCCAAGGACATAAATGTGCCAAGGTTTTGTGAGGTAGAAGTGATAAGCTGGCCTTTGACAACTAATGTGTCTCTTTCAGAAAGAAATGAAAAATGTTATAGTACCTTTTGTTTTGTGTGCACTTTAGGGTAAATGATACGTTAACCTACAGTCTTTTCTATGGCCAGAAGAGCTCTTGTGTTTGCCTATGGGCATCGTAACCTGAGCAAAACTATCTGTTGTCTGTATTCACTCTTCTTGAGGAAAATCCTCACAGAAAAAGTAAATTCTATAAATCCTCACTTTATACAAAGCCAGTTTAATCATATTAATTCACTACTTTACATACATGAGAAAGCAAGTAGTCTAGTGGTTAGGCATTGGATCCTGGGCAATGCAAGAGACTCTGTCCCTCCCCTGATGCAGTGCAGAATGGAGCCTCCAGATAATGTTCACGCTTGGGGTAGCCTGTTGATTCAGGCTGATTAGAACTCCTCCATTATGTGTCAGGGCTTGCTTTTTTCAGCAGCAAATGACTCTGCAGGTTAGCTGTGTGTGAATTTATAAACAAGAGGTGTAGCCAAGCTGATGAGCTTCAAGCATCTTGATTTTCTAGCATCTTTCCTAGGAAAACTGTTTATTTTGGGGGTGTGAAGTTATTGTAAAGGTTGCAGTCTGCATGAGCAAGAACCCTCAAGCATCTGTGTGGGGTATTGGACGATGTTGGAGAGCCACTGATTGTTTGGTTTGTTGTTGGTTTTGTGTTTGTGTGGCCTTTTTTTTAAAACAAATGGAAAATGTTGGCCAGCTAAGGTCCTGGTTGGAGTTTTTCAGTAGGATGTGGGCTATTAATAGGTGCCTGAAACCACCAACCCACGATACCCAACCCTAGCTGTTTTTTGTCTTGTTTACTCCTCCCTACAAGAGGACCACTGATACGTTAAGACACATTGAAAAGGTAGCAATGACTAGCGAGACTAGTCTGGCTTCTGCACTGTGGAGAGTGTACGGCTCTGGACATTCCTTTATGCCAATAAAAATACACTTTGCAAAATTCATGATTGACTTTTGCCTATCAGTAGGCACAAATACATGAAGCAAAGTTAAAACAAATATGCCTCTAATGGCCTCAGAAGACACATAATTTTGATCAACTTTATCTGCAGACAAAAGAATATCCCCTAAACTAAAACGAAATTTTATAACACTGCGTAAAAGAATATTAAAACGATTAAAAATCTCACATTCATTCATAAGAATAAGGAATGGAGCATGTCAGCAGCTGTTTTTATTTCTGTGTAAAGAATTTAGTAATTGACTGAAATAAAACTATCTTAATTAAAGAGAGCACCATTTTAAGCATGTACTTTTGAACACTAACATAAGCATTTGCCGTATGTTTCTAAAATGATAGTTGTAAGAGGGACCCTTTCAGTGGCTGAGAGTTTTGCCTAGAGACTATGCCAGTGAAGACTCCTATAACTCAAGCATCTGCCTTCTGCTTCTGGGCATTAAGTTTCAATCCTTTTGGGTTTTGTTGTATAAAACTTAGATTCATAGAGTGAATCTAATCAATTCCTGACCCTCCTAAAAGGAATTCCCCCTTGTCCCAAACCTTTCCAAGGTAAAAGGAGTGTTATTTTAGGGTACAGTGAGAACCCTATGAAGGTGCAGTAGCTGTGAAGATATTTTCTGCTGTGTACTAAAATATATACAATCAATTGGCTTTCAGAGTGTGCCTGACCTAGGGAACGATCCCACAAGCTAAGTGCTTGTGTGAACATTAAAGCTGCTTGGGTGTTTGCTTATCCTTCTCAAGGGATATTACCCATAAAATCAACATAAAATATTGGAAATGCTTATGCCACAGACTGTGCATTCTTTCTAAGAGCCAACCGTTGTCTCCCTTCGAATAGGGTAAGTATGGGCAGTGTTCCCTGAGCTCTAGGGCACAGCTATAAATGATTAAGCTTGCTTTTAGCAGCACTGTGTTCCTGCATCAATATTCAACTTATGCAAGAGAAACAGAAGGCGTTTGGGAAGGGTGTCCACACATCAGTCCGTGTGATGTGCCTAGGAAGAATTGCAATAGACATTTGTATTACTTATTCCTTTTCATTAATGGCTTTTTGCTTTGTCCCTTCAGAGGTTTACTTCAATACACAGATAGACTTATGTCCATGACAAATGTGATGAAACCACTCCTACTCAAATAGAGAAGAGATCTGTGGGGTGTAAGAATGTGTATACACAAACAGCACTTGTAGAAATCCCAGTATCAGAATTCATGATAGAGCTCTTCATATCTGAAAAATGCTTACAGGTTTGCAAAGTTGATTCTTTTTTTTTCCCCCCAGACTATTGATTTGGGTACACAGATTCTTCAACTACAGTCAGGATTTGCAGAGTACATACAAGTAGTATGTGGTCAATTTCTAGGGTTTTTTTTAGGCTAATCATGGGTGTTAGTCTAGATTTAGGATACAAGGAGAGTTTCTGACTGCCCCTGAATGTGGATGATGCTGGGTGACTGCTGCAATTGGAGAAGGTGCTTGTGATCTGATGGGCTGACCCAATCAGTGCAAAAGTCAAGCTTTCCTGTTAAGTCCTTCAGACATCTCATCAGATGCTTTCACGTATGAGCTGATGCCTGGTTTACACAGTTCCTGTTGTATGATTTCAAAACACTTGCTTTTTCACCTAGATATTTTAGCAAATGTTAGGGAGAGTGAGAAGGTCTTGTGGTGATGCCTAGAGCAGAAACAAATGATTTAGCCTTAGATACACGTTAAGTGTATATGTGCTTTTCAGGTTATTTGAGCTCTGGTAAGGGTTGGACTTGATGATCTATTAGGTCCCTTCCAACCCTGGTAATACTGTGATACTGTGATATTCCAAACTTGCCTGTGAAGCTGGTTTAAAACTATGTTGGGTGTTTATGACACTTCTAAGACTTATTTGTGTACAAAAAGGCATCCTACCAATGGCATAGGCTATGCAAAAAATCGTGCTAGTTACAAATGCACATGATAATTGGTGTAGAGCCACTCACATTGTGTCTCTGGTTTCAGCTGAAGATGAGAATTCCCTATAGGAAAAATGTCTGCTGTCTTACTGTTAGTTATCCTACTGCTACTCACTGCAGTTCTGAGTAGGGCAATCAGCCATAGTGTGTGTCATAGAATTTTGTTCATGTAGCTTGTTTTCTTGTTTTGCAAGCACGCGGTGTTTCCTATGACAATTTATGAGTAACTGTTTATGAGGATGGATCTAATTAAATAGCAGGTGACAGGCCCTTCTTTATCTTTACTTCACAGTCTGCAGTTTGCTTGTGAACTGTTAAGGGTTTTATTTATCTCCTCAAGTCTGGTAGTACTGTTTCTTCGGGCTTCTAGGTGTGAATAAGAACCTCCACTTGTTTTTAAACTTTTCCTCTCTTACAGAGCTCCAGTGGATCCTTCAAATATTTCATTATAGCGAGTTCTTACTGTTCTACATCCTCTTGACACAGCTGTCAGATTCATAAAGCTAGAAGGAGCCTTTAATAACTGGACATAATTTTCCTTACCAGCACAAAAGTATGAATGCCCTCATTACCTGCTCTAAATGTTTCCCAAGAGCAACAGCCAGACAGAATTTGATAGGTATAGTGCTTCCACATGTGTTGTATTATATTTGTAGGACTTCTAATGGCCTCTTCGTCTCACAATGCTTTTGATATAGTTATTGCTGGGGTTGCAGCTGAGCAATAAACTCTAGCATATGCCTCTGTACCATAAAGGAAGGGGGTGGCCACTGATCATTTCTTAGATCGTGTACTTCCTCCAGGCTTGGTCCTTTTTTTTGAGTGTGTGTTCCATTATTGTTTGTTACCTCGTGAGTTATTTGGGGTAGTAGCCATATTTTGCCCTGGCAAAGCGTGAACGTTAAAGCTTACTGAACGAGTGTGTGGTTTTGATGTACGAGTAAACATCTGTGAACATCAGTAGGTATCTGTGACACGTCAGTGAAACGATCTTTCTCTGCATGACATTCTCTTTGGTGTGGCTTTGGGTAACGAAAAACTGGAGAGGGAATAAAGCATTCGGGAGTCGGAGTGGACTTTTAGGCTTCACTTTCATATTGCTATCATGGCTTATTTTGCTTGATGCTGAGAGGGAGAAAGTTCTTTCATGCTACCTGCCAAATAGAAACAGAGGACGCAGAGTCATTTATACCTGCCCTACCTAAAGCAAATACAGGGCAAAGAAAAAATTGATGGGTAAATATTATTGAAAAGTAGTGGCAGCCAAAGGAACCAGTTTCACATTTGCAGTCTTCAGTGTTACTGTTTGTTTTATGTCCACTTCTGAGAGTGGTCATGACAGTGTTCTCTCTGACCAGTGAACTCCAATAATGATGGTGAGAGCAGATGTGCTGATCCATTCAGTGATCAGATGCTGAAATAGCTCTACTTTTTTTTTCCTCTGGGACCTTATTCCTTGGTAGAGAATGACTGTGGAGGAGACCAAGAAAATTGAAGAGCTATCATAGAATGCTTTATATTGGAAGGGACCTTAAAGATCATCACGTTTCCAACCCCCTTGTCATGACCATGGATTCCTTCCACTACATTGAATTGCTCAAAGCATCATCCAGTCTAGTGAGAACTATGTATAAATAGAAAACAGTTCTACTTATACATAATGAAACCTTGGCGTCGCTCAGGATACCTGGTTTTGCTCACCAGTAACAGTCAGAAAGTGTTCTGAGCAGATGATTATGTTACAAGACCGCACTCAATTGAGATTGCTTGGCTCTGAGTGATAACTGAACAGCAAAATGCTTGAAAGTCATTGGAACAATCAGCGACCAGATATTGATTCCTCCAAAAAGCTTGTTTTAATGAATTAATCTTCATATTTTTAATACTGTAGTTACACTAAGATTTATATGTGAGAGAGTTACGTCTGCTGTGGGAAATAGGTTTAGAATTTCTTGGCGTTTATGTGTTTAAATTTTTAATATTCCATTAATGTAGTTGCACTGAATGTTAAATTGATTTAAGGGTATTAACACCGTATACAATGCACACTCCTTAGCATGTAAATATCACAACACAGTGACAAATATGCAAATGGAAAACATTTTTCACAGTCTTGCAAAAATTATGAGCTTTTAGAATTAATTCCTGATGGCTTATGATCATTAAGACATAATAACTTAAATGAAATTCTTTGATTTATAAAAGTGTCAATGAGGTCTGAGTCAATGCCTGGATCTTGTAGTGTTATAATATATCTCTGTCCTATACCTTTTTTGAGTGGAGGGAGGGAACCATTGTAAAGCTACTTCTGACAAATAATTTGATTTTTAAATCAGGAGTGCTTCAGGAAAAACTGCTGTGGTCTTGTGAGCTAAAGTTTAACAAGCCCTAAGCCCTAAACTTCGCTTATATGGTGGAAAAATAATTGTGATTGTAACATAATCCAACGCTCCACCTCTATAATTAACTAAGCAGGGTCAGGCCTGGCTTGTACTTGGGTGGGAGACAGTCTGGGTACCCCAGGTGCTGTAGGCTTACCTTGCTTCAGCAGCAGGGGTTGGACTTAGATGATCTTTTGAGGTCCCTTCCAACCTGTAGCATTCTGTGGTGATTAGATAATTACAAAAACTATCGTGTTTGGGTTATGTGGGTGAGTATAAATTAACACAAAGCCCATTTGGAGATGCTCCCTGCCGGTCTGTGCGTGAATCTGTAATATCTGTGCTTAGATCCCTAAAAGGGCAGAAGTTTATGGTATGGCTGTTGCCAGTAGCAGTAAAGAAAAACAAAAGTGAGCATAAGGCAGTTGTCACCTCAGATGTCCCATGCAGAAAACAAGATGTCAGTGCTTCAGTCAAACTGTATATGCCAAACGCTGTATAACGCGCCACTAGACGTCCACTGGAGCTGTGAAGATCTGGCGTCTCTTCTGTGTTGTGGTGAGGATGTGGGTATGATCTTTAAACAAAGCATCTCACCTTGGAGACTCCACAATCACTAGGTTTTTATTTGATTTTCTCAATCTGCTTCCCTTATGCTGAGGCTGTTAATGGAAAAAGCATTCTATACTGGAAACTCTTGACTGTTTGATTTTAAAAGCAGCTCCTATAACACAGATCTCCTTAATGGAATTGTATGGTAAACAAAACCCGTCCACAATACACTATAAAATGTTTTTATGCTGCAGCTCTGTTTCATGGAGCAGTGCTGTATATACTGCACTGATTATTTTCCATTAAAACACATCAAACAGAGCCTGTTTAAACCAGTATCCAGCTCATATTTACATTTACAATTTTAATGAAGCCTTCTCAACACAATCAATTTCATCCAGAAATACCTTTTAAGGTAGTTCTTGCTGACAAACTGTTCAGCAGTTTCTCACTTTCAACACAATAACTATGGATGCGAGAGTAATGCCCAGGTGTTTTTTAAGGCAGTGACTTTAAAACATCCGCACTTTCAGGTAGGCAGAAATATTCCTGGACTAAGTTATGTCCAACCGAGTCTGCAATCTTCCTTCTTTATTCTTGCCTCGGAAGCCTTCATTACTATTTCCCTTTCAGCCAGACAGGACTTAAATTTATACAAATTCACATAGTAAAGGTCAGCAACAGTGAAAATAACTCCATTAGGTAACACACAGATTCCTGTCGTGACCCCTCAAGAAAGATTGCAGCTAGGAAGAGTGTGTTCTCTCAGGAGAAGGTGTGTTAATCCACAGCCTTGTTTTCTCCAAGAAGCAATCACCAAAGCGGTTTTGTGGCTTACACCTACAGCTGCCCCTCTGTGAACAGTAGGAACTCAGTAGACATGGCTTTGCACTGCTTCTCTGTCACCCCTGCTCTGTGAGGATGTTCCCATCCTCTTCATCACAGCACCCAAGTCTGCCTCCAGGTGGTCTTCCTTGCTGAGACCCTCCTGGCAGAGGACCTGTCTGTTAGATGAGTAAGCAGTTTGGTGCTGAAGAGTGGGAAACATAAAAGGCAGCCTCTTATAATGAATCTGGAAGGTTGGAGGTTTTGAGATTCTTGGGTGCTTGGAGGCTCCCTCTGTGAAGAAAGAAGTTCAGAGACTGAGACGAGGAACAGTTATTTTCATGGTGTCGAGCATTGTACTGCCAAAGGACTGGGAGCTACTCTCAATGCAGTTGCCAGATCCTCCCACCCCACTGTTTTGCAAGAGGTAGTGCTCCTAAGAGCAAGTTTTCTGTGTTTACTGCCTAAAACTCAGCTTCCCAGGATTTAAACGAAACTATGTGAATGCTTTATTTCTCCATTTACTCCTGTGCAACCAAATAAACCTGTGAGTATCTCCCAGTACTGAACAGGCTGACAGCTTGAAATACTTTGAGTTTTATAAAATGAGATGCCGAGAGTCGCCATTTAGTTTAAATGGGAAAATATGTTTTATATTCTCCCCTTGTTAACTTGGAAATGGACTGGTTGCACTCGGGGAAGGATTGGTTCTCTTAAGCATTGAATATTAACATCCAGAGACCACTTCTCTGAAGCTGAAGATCAGAGCATTCCAACAGGTAGGAAGTTGAGGAAGACACCCAGAAGACCTGTGTGGTTAAACAGGGAGCTGCTGGGAAATCTCCAAAGGAAGAAGAAAGTCTATGGGTCATGGAAGGAGGGGATGGCCACTTGGGGTGATTATAAGGCTCTACACAAAGGATATTGGGGTGCAACTAGGAAAGCCAAGGCTTCCATGAAGCCTGTATCTAGTGGAGTCCTGTCAGGGTCAGTGCTGGGACCAGTCCTACTCAATCTAGTCATGAAAGACTTGGACTAGGGATTAGGGTGCACTGTCAGCAAGTTTGCTGGTGACACAAAGCTGGGAGGAGTGACCAACAGCCCAGCAGACTCTGCCGCCATTCAGCGAGACCTGGACAGGCTGGAGGGTTGGATGGGGAGGAATTTAATGACATATAACAAGGGTAAGCGTAGAGTCTTGCATCTGGGCAAGAACAACCCCAGGTACCAGTATAGACTGGGGACTGACCTGTTGAAGAGCAGTGTAGGAAAAGGGGTCCTGGTGGATGGCAGGCTGGCCATGATTGATCAGAATGGAGGTGGTTAGCAGATCAAGAGAGATTCTCTTTCCCCTCTGCTCTTCACTGGTGAGACCACATCTGGAACATTGTGTCCAGTTGTGGGCCCCTCAGTTCAAGAAGAACACAGAACTGCTTGAGAGAGGCCAGCACAGAGCCAAGATGATGGAGTAGAACACCTTCCTTATGAGGAAGGGCTGAGGGAAGTGGGTCTCTTTATCTTGGAGAAAAGGAGACTGAGGGGTGGCCTCACTAATGTCTGTAAATATGTTAAGAGTGGATGTCAGGAGGATGGAGCCAGGCTCTTCTCAATGTCATCTAGTGATAGGACAAGGGACAGTGGGTGTGAGCTGGAACATAGGAGATCCCACGTAAATATGAGAAGGAAATTCTTAAGGGTGAGAGTGACAGAGCACTGGAATAGGCTGCCCAGGGGGGTTGTAGAGTCTTCTCTGGAAACGTTTGAAACCCACCTGGACATGTTCCTATGCAACTTTATCCAGGTGATCCTGCTGTGGCGGGGGGATTGGACTGGATGATATTTCAAGGTCCCTTCTCATGTTCTGTGATTCTGTGTGATTGACCTCATTTCAGAAATGCTGTTCTCCAACACCTTTGAGTTTTTATTTTGTTAATACTTGTTGGTGATGAAAGTTCTGGGTCTGTAAAGTGATGGACTCTAACCATACAGAGATAATACAGGCCAAAGAACCAATGTCTTGACTTTGATTTTCACTGCCCAAAGTTCCCACTGCCTTACAGACAAGATAGTACTGGAAGTCCTGTGGTCTATCCAAGCCTATTGCTAAAGTTTCCAGGCTTTTCCCTGGTATCAGACAGATACCTGGTTTTGAATTCTTTAAGTAACTGTAGATGGACTCTTACTATATGTCAGGCTATCAATTCCTACTGTAGAACGGTGTGAAATTGAGGTGCTTAGAGAGACAGTTATATTTAAAATCCTAGAAGTTCCTTACATCTAGCTTCTAGGAAATTGCCTCTTGTCCTGGCTCAGGCTGTACATGACAGGTTATCAACCTCATTCTGATCAATGTTAATCTTTTTCTCTAAAAACTTCAGCAAAAGAGAAAAACCTGAACACTTAAGTATATTACATACATCTTTCAGCCCTACAAATAGCAGTAGCACAAGCTCAGCATTTTGCCTGGACAGGCACTGAGAAAAAGCTCCCGCTTCTGCCCTGCCTGGGAGCTCAATACTTTTCTACACAAATAAAAGGACAGATTTTTAAATACAACTTTTGTTTCAGTATAACTTTGCAATAGAAGAGCTTTCAATAACTCAGCTGTGACATTTACAAAGAGGAAAACATTTGAACACAGATGCTTAGCAAATTCTCAGGATTCTCAAGAGTGAATCTGAAGCCAGGCTCTTCTCAGTGTCATCTAGTGATAGCACAAGGGGCAATGGATGTAAGCTGGAACATAGGAGGTTCCACATCAATATGAGAAGGAGCTTCTTGACAGTGAGGATGATGGAGCACTGGAACAGGCTGCCCAGAGGGGTTGTGGAGTCTCCTTCTCTGGAGACATTTAAAACCCGCCTGGACATGTT
>JAOXOE010000405.1:3125212-3150572 GCA_028565055.1 Phoeniculus purpureus | reverse complement strand
TTGGTCTAGGTGATCCTGTTGTGGCAGGGGGATTGGACTAGATGATCTTTCGAGGTCCCTTCCAATCCCTAATGATTGTGTGATTAGGTGAAATATTGCATCTTATTGTCTCCAGCTCAGCTGTATGGATGATCACTAAAACTACCTTGTGTTTGGTATAAAGCAGGTCTCTGCCTCTATCCACTTTCCCTAGCAATGATTACCTGCAATGAATTTGGTTCAGGCTCTTAATTTTGGTCTTCTTTCTTGAGTTAAGACACAGGATCTCAGGGAAGCATGAAGGTGGCTAAGTTCTGATGCTGAATAAGCCATGACGCTTTCAAGTTCTCAATGAGACCTTTGAATTTTGGTGTAAAAATACCACCTAGCTATGGGACTGAGGGATTAAGGTTTGCAGAACGAAGCAATGTCTATTGTCGGTGGACTTCAGAGAAGATGCATTGGCTTACAGTGTTCCTTTATTCTCACTGGCTGAACAGCTGGAAAAAGAGAAAGGTGGTGGCTTTCTCCCGATACTTGTCAGATAACTGATCTGCAAATTATCCCTTCTGGAGCAAGGTAGACAATAACAGTGTGTTCGTAAATTGAGAGTACAGTTGCAGTGCTGTGGCAAATGTACAGATAAAGAGTTATGGAACTGAAACTTGACAGGTAAAAGTTGAATTAGTTTATGAGAAATCTACCTGGTTCAGGATTAATTAAATGGTATTATACAGTTATCATACCAGAACAGGTTATTTATACATCATACATCTATTTCATACAGGTAATGCTCTGTAAGTCAGCATGTGCCCAGTATTTCTAGGTATGTTCTGTCCCAAGCAGTCTGACTTAATATCTTCCATAAGACTGAGAGAAAACAGGAGGAAATTCTTGCAGCACATACAGCTTGGAAAGGTTAAATCTCTATTTCCTTCAGTATCATGCAATAGATACTCAACACATTACACTGATTTACTCTTTGATAGAAAACTAATTCCTTGAACTTGCAATTGCTTGGTTGAATGAATTTAACAAAACATGTTACAGTACAGAAAGTTTAGTTGTTTGATTGTTTTCTGTTGTACAGTAAAGAAGCAGAGCACAGTGTAATGAGACAGAGAAGTATTTAGAAGCTGAAACATACTCCTGTAGCATCTGATTAGAGGCTAATATTTTAGGCAACCTAACGTTACCAGTATTAAATGTATTCTCCCAACTGAAATATGCACATTACTTGTGTTTAACAGCAAACATGAATCAGAAAATGTTTCCTGAATTTTATTAAAATCCTGTTACTGCACATTTATAACTGGGGAGAGCGAAGTACTATAGGATGGTGTAATCACTGAGAAGATAAAGAGCTCCAAGCTACCCATTCCATATTGTTAGCATAAATGGAAAATAAGATTGGATCAAGATAAGAGATTTACAAGACTGCTTAAGTTTTATTTGCAATAAAATTTTTGCTCCTATCTGATTTGACATGAAGTTTGTTCTGAAGAAGGACCTAATCTTTAAGTCTTCACCCAGACAATTCATGGGCTGCGTGTAGCCTAAGGTGTTTGTGGCTGGTAGGACTTTGTGCAATTAAGGGGTATCAATAAAAGGAAGTCCCAATGACTTCAGCATGACCCTGTGGTGCTTCAGAAGCCACTGACTGGATCTGCTGTTGTGTCTTCTCTGGTCTAGATGTAGCAGAAACTGTGTGCTCTACAGAAACAGAATGATCAAACAGCATCACTAAGTTTCTGCAGTAAAAACTAGTTAATGTGCTTTGCAATCCAGCTGTACCCAAGGAAATGGCAATGTTATTTATTGTGAGCATCTGAGAGCTTGTTTTGTATAAAGCAGGTTCCGTCGAAACTTCTTCAGAGTAAACCCAAATCTCTTAGGCAGTTTTGCAATGGTATTGCAATTCCTTTGTCTTTGGTGTTGCGGCAGACCAGTGTTTAGGGATTATCATTACATTTGGCAGGTTGCTTTGACTTTCCAGTGAGGTGTGCGTGCGTGTGTGTGCACGTGTCTATAAAGTTGTATGCACGTGCACGTATTTTAAATCTGAAGTGCTCAGTGTAGAGTGGTAATATGCAAAGACTTATCTAATGTCTCAGTCTCTTGTCCAGTAAGTTATCTGATTGTTTTGGTTCACTGATAAAACAATGCAGTGTTGACGTGGCAGCTATTTGTCACCTGCAGCAGTATGTCCAGTTTGCCCCAAATTCAATACTGGCCAGGATGGTGCTATCAGATCTGTAGGTGAAGAACCGAAAAGTACACGTGGAATTTCTTACCACTGAACGCTGTCTTTAAGACACTCTTATCCCTTTCTGGTGGCTTTCTTTCTCTGAGTAGTTTTTTCACTGAGAGTCAGTGCAAACGGGAAGCATTGAGCAGTGAAGCAGTAAGAGCTGTAATATATGACATTTAAATAGTTAAGCTATTTTGTAAAGCCTTCAAGGTTGGAAGTGTAAGGAATTAAAAAGACATTTGTGAGGTCTGGAAAGTACTGTTGGAGAGAGTATTGCTGGATGGTTCATTAATTCCCTTTTTCCTTGATATAATACTACCTCTCTTCCTTGTATTCCTGTATTTAAGCAGAAACGGGCGTGTGTGTTTATGGTGTGCCAGGTCTCCAATTAGAGATCTGTGTAATGTAAACTGCATGCACACCTCATTACCAGAACCCTACTGCTAGCTACTGCTGCATGACAAGCAGGTGATCCCTCTTGTGCTTATCTGATAATGACTCTGCCAGGTTACTGAAAATATCTGTTGTACATTCATTCCATATTAACAAAAAGAAGCCTGAACGACTTTCTTCTTCAACAGAGTGTATTTATTTTCTCAGCCCTCAGCCCAGAGTAAACTGGAAAACACTTACTTTTCATGACCTTAGAGTGAGTGTTGTAAATACCAACTAAGGAGGGATCTGAATAAAATGTTCTCTTATAGCAGTAGAGCAAGAGGACAAAAATATTCTCTCCTGTGAGAATGAGTTCCTGTGTATCAGTGGAACAGCTGCACACAGACGTGGTCCAAATGTAATTTTATTGTTCTAAGAAAATAAAATAAAAAAACATCTAGGACCAGAACAATCTTAAATCTGGTCTTATCTGAAGGAAAAAAATGTGTGCCCATAACACGTGTAACACCTCTTGTCTTCTTTATCGTAGAGCTTAGATTATCTGCAGAGCTGACTTAGAACATGTTCCAAGTAGAGGGGCTTGGGTTTCTCTAGGTAGTTACAACCCAGTGCTGTAGTGCAGCAAAAATGTTCACTGCCAGAGGGGAATCAGACTTTTAAAATCCTTCTGTACTGTTGATCCTCACTGCAAATATCTTTCCAATGATCTTTTAATGAAAACTTCTAAGAAGGATGGACTAAGGGTTAGTAAAAAGCCGTTGCTGAATAAATAAATGTACTGGACCCCAAACACACTCTGAATATGTCCACGATTAATTTCTGTCCTTGGTAATTTACTTATGATTACTACGTGATTAAATGATTATTGTGGATGATTATTGACTTTCTTCACAGCAATGGTCTATTTGTTAATGTCTCAGACCTTAATACGGTTCTAAAAATCACACCGTTAATATTTCTCTTTTTTAAATAGAATTGGTTGTGAGTTTATTCTTTTATTATGAACAAAGGACTGTTCTTGTTCTAGGATTTAGGAAAAAAATATTAGATCAATGTAATCATCATAAATGCACAATTTTTTATAATTAAAAAGCAATACTTGTTAGAAATGGACTAAAAAGGGTCAGGAAATTAAAGTTTGTCCAATAAGCATACACAGAAATCTTCTAGGAATCCACAGAGATCTCTGCATGGTTGCAGTATAGGAGGTTCCATATAAATATCAGAAGGAACTTCTTCACAGTGAGGGCGACAGAGCACTGGAATGGGCTGCCCAGGGGGGTTGTGGAGTCTCCTTCTCTGGAGATATTTAAAACCCACTTGGATGTGTTCCTGTGCGACTTGGTCTAGGTGATCCTGCTGTGGCAGGGGGATTGGACTGGATGGTCTTTCCAGGTCCCTTCCAATCCCTAATCAAAAAGAAGCCCTGTGGCTGGCACTCCTAGTATAATGTTTGGAAACTTTGGTCATCTCAGTAGAGAATTTGATCATGGACCTCTCTAAGATGGTGATCCCTGAGGTTCTGGGTTTGTGCATGTTGAAGAACAGGGAGAATGACAAAACACTTTTTATGGCTGAGAGAATGACTGTTAAAGCACAAATTCCCTCTCTGTGTAGCCATGTGACTTCTATGAACACTAATGAATAGCCATTAATACCATTAGCGGCTTCAAAGCATCTAATTTAGCGACAAACCTGACAAACACAGAAGGCTGTTTTGCAAGTATTGACCCTCACCTTGCTTTTTAAACTGCAGCTTTTATCACAACACGTGGCTGTTCTGATGGTTAACAGTAATTGCTGTCATAGCCACCACAGAGGGCAGTTTGTTTCTAAACCTATTTCATAAATACTGTTTCCAAGTACTTTCAGAGAACATTTTATTTGGTCTGCTCTGGCTTCAAACGAGGGCTGAGTCGCTGTTGTCTCAAACCCATTCTGCCTATGCACTTTGTCCCTCTCTTTGGCTTCCAAAGAGTAAAAGTGTGAAGTACAACCCCACATAACATAGGACCAAATCAAATTGATCCAGACAACTGTAGAAGAACATAGAGATCTTCACCTGGCATAAATGTTTTGATCCAGAACCTTTCATGTGAAAGTTGAGGACAGGCATAATTTTGATGTGTTAGCTTTTTTCCCCTCCTCTGTCACTTATATTTCAGTCCTTAGACTTTGAATCTAATTGTATGTGCCTGTCCTGAGACAGCCAAAATTTGCCAGGAGTAGTACCCAAGTTAATCCAGTCTAAAATTACAGTTTCCAACACTGCTAACTTGTGTATATCCAAAATCAATTGCACTGTGCAAATCTGCTGAAATTGAAGAAATGGGTAAGCTGGAACAGAGAAGGTTCCACGTCAATATGAGAAGGAACTTCTTCACAGTGAGGGTGATGGAGCACTGGAACAGGATGCCCAGGGCAGTTGTGGAGTCTCCTTCTCTGGAGACGTTTAAAACTCGCATGGACATGTTCCTGTGCGACTTGGTCTAGGTGATCCTGCTGTGGTGGGGGGATTGGATTAGATGATCTTTCGAGGTCCCTTCCAATCCCTGATGTTCTGTGGTTCTGTGGATCCTAGCGACGGTTTGCCAATATGTGTTAATTAAAAAATGGGTGTTGTTACTAGTTAGGAATTCAGAAGATTGTTCAGAAAACTATTTTACTACAGCAAGTCAATAATCCTGGGTTGGATTAGCTCTGGAGGAAGAAGCTGTTGTGTCTAAGCACTTTACTAAGATTTTGAGAGGCTCTGATAAGGCTGGAAACAAGCTGTTTGTGGGACTTAATGGTTTTACAGAAAACTAAAGTGAGCTTTTATTGGCTTAAAATGGTTCTATGTAGGCATCTCTTTACACTCTTCTATGTGTAAAAGACACCAAAGCACCAAACCCTCAGAAATAACCCAGACATGAACTGTTATAAATCATAACAATGGAATTTAAGGTGTGCAGAAATGGGATAAAAGTGGATGTCATTTGGAGCCAACTGCACCACCTTCTGTTGTGATGGAAGTGAAATTATGGTTGGTTTATCTTAGTTTAGTTGCTTAAGATATTTAGTCAGTGAGTGTTGGTTTGGATTAATATAAGCCTGTATGAAAAAATCAGCAGGATAGAAACATCAGGTCACAGGAAGCCAGTGATTCACAGATACTCAGATGTTCTTAAGAGGCGCTGGCCATGTAGAACACCTCTGCAATCTACACTAAAAATACTTTTGTAATCAAAAGAAGAGGAAAAAAATTAAGAAGCTGTTTTGAGAGAACAAAAACCAAAGTTACAGGATTAAATAATAAAAATAAAATATTATGAATTACAGTTACAGGATTGCAGCGACCTCTGCAATATCTCTCCTGCTCTTTTGGGAAGGCAGCTTAGAGAAGAGAGACTTTTCTGAATTAAGTGCCTGAAGTGAGGTTTTGTTATTATTATTAGAAAGTTTAATTCCCATTAATAAAACTCAATAACAACTGATAAGAAAGCCAACAGGAGTACCTCAGAAGTGAAGGGATCTTATGTCAAGGCAACTTATGTAAAGGGCCCAATGTAAAGGCAAGGCTTGCCCCAAGGAGAGGAGGAGAAAGGCTCTGCTAGAGGGTTGTTGAAGCTGTGAGGGCACCTTCAACTCTTACAACTCTTTCCAGCCTCTCTGAAGCTGGAGGGGAAGCACTTGCACATCATCGCTCAGTTCTCTTGGGGAAAGCATCAGTAGGAAAAGTAGTGTTTACTATATCTGATCCTTGAAAGCTTAAGAAAAGCATTTTGCACAGCGTTATGCCTGAAGACAACCTCGCCTTTCTGATGCATGAGGCCAAAGCGTTGAAGTTCAACTGTTGTGTAAATATTTGTATTTGTAAAACATTTACTTGTTGGTAATAATTATATCTCTTCAATGCATACCATCCTGCTTAACAGCAAACATTAAAACAAGATACTTACACAGAGAAACTCTTGTCATCTGGCAAAGAAAACTGCAATAATCCTCTGCTACTTGCTCCCCCCCTCCATTTTAATTGTTAATATCTTTTCAACATGCGGGAGAAGTAATCTCCTACCACGCTGAAGCAGTCAGCCTAATTGAAAAGAAATACAAGTCATCTAGTGCACAGCTGAAAAATTCAGCTAAAATGCAATCTGTCATTATCTTTCCAATGCCAATTTTAAATAGGTATTAAAGTAAATGGGTGAAACATCTTCTCATTTCTCTTGCGGTATCATTTAGTTTTCATAGAAATCCCTAATCCTCAAATGAAGATTCTACCCGATACCCAACAAAACACTCAAGACTCAGCCTCAAGTGTCTTGGAAACCAGATCTAAAAATAGAGGAATAATTTCCCTATCGTGAATTAATCTCATTTGAAAATGATTTTAAAAATACAGTTTATGCAATGCAAATCCTTGCTCCCAGAATAACCTGTATTTGTGGCTGTTATGCCACAGTCGAGAGATAAATTACCGCTCAGTGAGCTGTTTCAGCATGGCGACGTGAACTGCAGCTAGGATTAAGGAGACCGATGAAGCATAACGTACCATGAAAGAAATGAAAACATTCTATAGGACACATGAGTATTATTGACAGGTTTCTACTTTTTAGGTACAATGAACTCTTTCAGCAGGAGGTCGTATTTGAAAAGCATCTCACATTAGGAAATTATATGCTGCGTTTAAGAGTATTTACACTTTTAGCTCCCACATTGCTATGCACTGCATAACTCATTTCAATTTAATTGAAGAAATGTTGTATTGTGGTGCCAAACGTTTGTTTAATGGAGATAATATTTCAGCTTGATGGGGAAAGTTGGACTTATTTGGAGCTGAGACATCTTCAGACTTGTAATTACTAGTGCATGTTTCTGAGTAAGTAAAAGTATATTGAAAATATGTCAGATGAGGCCTTATAGAAAATCCATCAAGTCCTTAACAGGTCAAGCCCAAACAAAATCTTACTAGAGCTATTGCCATCAAAGTTTATTTAGCTCTGGTCTTGGAAAAGTCAACTTCAGACTTCTTCACTGACTGACAACCTCACAACTGAGGGAACCTCAGGACACTGCACGTGCTCAGTAAGTGCAAGGAAATGAGTGGTTAAAAACACATCCCTGCATGAAGCCCCCCAGATGGAGAAAGAGTTTTGGGCATTCCATTGTAAAACCTGTTGGCTAGCTATATTTTCTTCAGCAGCTTTGCTTTTTCATTCTTTTCCTCAAGTAGTAAAAGAGTCGTCTGGATTGAGCAAAGACTCTGCTGTCAGGAGTAATCATTTGTGATGAGACCTTTCTGCTGTTGCTCTTCCTGCTCGTCACAAGTTGGAAAATGATGTATTTAGCGTGACCACGGTATCGCCTCTGTCGTAATGAGAGAGGCAGTGGTAATCAAGAGTAAAACAGTGTTAGGAAGAATGCCTTCCTAATATGTGCTTTCTACTCAGTCCTTTCATTTGAATTGACTATTCAGTTAGTATTTTAGAAGTATCTAACTCAGTAGTTTTCAAGGCTCTTTCAGTGAGGTACTGCAAGTATCTCTTCTATTCTGTGTCCATGTCACTGTAAATCCATGGAGAAGGGAGGCTTAGAGCAGGATGCCTTTACAGCTTACACATAAACATGGTTAGTAAAGCAGCTTATTGTCTCACTGCTGAGACCCAGTAGTAGCTTAAATGACCTGGGCAGACTGGAGTCTAATGGGTGGGAAGTTTTTTTTGCTGTAATATGGGAAGTATTTTGCTGTTAGACTTCGTCTGTCAGCTCTGCAATTTGACTATTGGAAAAGCCATAGCAGTGAAGACACAGAAGTTCTTTCCATCCTTTACCATTCTGTGAGTGTTGTGCTTGTTTTGGGGCTATTATTTAAGTCAAAGCTAGAAAGCTGATAAATTTATAGTGGGACACACACAAAGAAGTATGAAGATGAAGGAAGACAAAACAAAACTGGCAAGAATCTGTCTGAAAATGGGTTGGAATATGAAGTACATGATGGTTAGGTAAGCTGCATTATTCTTTATTGCAGGCCAAAATCTAGAAAATACAATTTTTCTGCTCTCTGTATTTCATCAGGAATCTGGGGAGAAAAGACAAAGCAATGACAATAATAATAAAAGTAATATTAATACTAATGTCTTGTGGAGCCAGAGGAAAAACAGGGAATTTAGGTGATATATCTAGTGAGACTGCATGTGGAATGCAGATTAGTATGAATTAGGTGAAAGAAAATGTTTGTGCAAAACACTGCATATCTGAATACAGATTTCATAATCAGCACAAGATGACATGGAAAACAGAACAATATTTTTGTGTTCTACAAAATGTCATTGTTTTCAGAAGTCATGCTTTATTGTTTGCTTTGCATTATGCAGTGCAGGATCTAGATGTGAAAATCAAGCCAGTACTCAAAATGCCCAGTTGAATGCTGGTACAGAGCTAAACCTAAAGAGAGGACAAAGGCAGAGGAATGATATTTTTATCAGCATTTAGTGTCGATGAAATGCTTGTGGTGGCATATGGAATGTTTTCATTAACCTACCTTCCTCCACCAGCCTGTCTAGCCCACTGGCTGAAACAATCTATTCCTATTCAGTGCCACATATGTTAAAAAACCCCTAATTCTTAGAAGGTCTCCCATTACATTTCCGTGCATGTGTTCTGATGTGGCTGTAACACAGTCCAGGTAGCACGGCCATAAGCAGAGAGCTATGGTCACTATGGGAATCTTTATAGTCTAGTGATAAGTTTATATAACTCATTACACAACTCATGATCACAGAGGCAGGACAGACTACCTCGGACCAGAAATATCCAGAAAGCAAGACTAGAGTATGAGAAAGTGTGTAATACAAAGTAAACCCATCCAAATTGACTGTTTGGTAAACTCACAGTCCACCACATAAAGTACATTATTTTCTGCAGAGAGGGGAAAACCTGTTGCAACAGGCAGCATAGCTCTAGCTCGCTCTCGGGGGCCTCAGCAAGTAGTTTGTCTCTTATACTGTGCTGCTGCATTGATGACTTCCTCCCTGAGGCAAAATACCTCTTGCTATTTGAAGCTAAATACCTGTTGCCATTTAATCCGGAGTTTGTCAAAGTTGCCGGCTTCTGGGAAGGTAGCTAGGGAGTGTTTTCCTCTATGCTCCTCCACAAGAATCTGGGCATTGGAAGTCTCTCACAGGGAGACGTTATCGTCTGTGTCTCACTTCGTTTCTTAATACTTCAGCATATAATGCAGGAGAAGGGCCAACAGAAAATTTTCAAGACAGGATTTGACTTCTAAATATTAATTCTGTGGTACTCTGCTAGCGGTTAAGGATGGTTGGGTTCTGGTGAGGAAGAAGAATACGAGTTGACCAGGATATGCTAGAACTACTATGTTAAATGCAAATATTAAATATTTACTGGTTACACTTATCACAGAATTTTCATACTGTTGTTAAAAAGTCAGTTACTATCCTGCAGGTAATTAGTGTTAAGATTTAATTGGGATGCTTGCTTTTTTTAATCTAGTGTCTAAGTAGCTACTGACATTGCTGCTGTTAAGTGCAAGAGTGGCCAATACTTTGTTCGACATCAATTTCCCAAATACATTCTACAAATTCTTTCAGCTGAATTTTGTATCATAATTTATTTTCCATTTAATGATTGAAACTTTCAGGAAGATCCCTGCTGGGGGCTGACCATAGTAAGAAATAAACTTGTTCTACCTAACACATATTTGGAAGCCTGATGATAAAAAGCACACGATGCCAAAGGAAAAAAAAAATAAATCTGTATTTTAAAAAATATTAGATGAACAGTATTTTCTGTTTCTTGCAAAAGCCAAATATCCTTAGCTAAAGTTATCTGCCACAGAAACTGCCCCCAGTGTCCTCATCACCAACCACAGGACAAGTCCCAGCTGGAACCATTTATTGGCTCAGTCAAGTGCTCCACTACTTTGTTCTAAATATGTCAACTTTGATTCATCCTTGGGCTTAGTTGCTGTCAAACGCTGTTAGATGGAACCGGAATCAGCATTGCACCTAGGCTTCCACTAAGCCAAAACCATAATCACTTCTGTAGAAACGTTAGTATTCTGTGGTACAAGAGAGTCACTTTGATAAGGATGAGGAGTGCTGTGTTTCTGTGAGGGTATCCTGTACGAAGAGGGAGGTCTGGTCTCATATTTGGCACCAGCTAGAGGTAAAAGTTCCTAACACCAGTACTGAAACCTTTGGCGACAAGCTCTGTGCCAAACTCCTCATTTGTTTGCATGATTTACACACAGGATAACATTTTGAGACCAGAGTTAGGGCTGTACCCACCAGCTAAACACTACTAGCAGTAGTCTTTAGCTTAGCATCTGGTTGGAGTTTGTGTTCTAAGCAAGACTAAATGGAAAAACTGAATCTTTCTGAGAGGTGAATGGTAAAGTACAAAACACTTTACCGTGGATAAGGGGAAAATAGTTTTCACCTACAAGCTGCAAAGGCTTTAAAGAAAGGGAATAGCGTGTCGTGTGCCTCTGCTTGTTTGTGAGGTGGTTTTGGTAGCATTTGCTAGAATTCAGAGGGTGTTGTGAAGAAAAGCAGCTTTTGAAAGAAATATACGGTTGACTAGCATGTAAGATGATGGGAAGGATGCAACAAATAATTGATGATTAAATAACTTATGTGACGGTGAAAATGAAAAATCAAAGACAAATTGGGTAAATGGATATTCATGTGATTTCTCAGCACTGTGACTAGTTTTGAATGGTATTGTCTCTGCTGTTTAGCAACGATCTTCAACATGTGAAAGCTGATCACATCCAAAGGTGATCCTGCTCTGGCAAGGGGATTGCACTGGATGATCTTTTGAGGTCACTTCCAACCCCTGATCAGGTTCTGTGATACTGTGATGGATATTTCTATGATTTTATGCAGCTGATTCTGACCCTACAGTTTTCCTTACTGTGAAATGAAGACTGAATGAGCTGATCCTAACAGATATTTCTAGTGGTGCACAAAGTTGCTTTCTCAGTAACTGTCTTAAATAGCATCATATTTATTCCAAAGTATTTAGTCAACCTTCTACGTAAACCTAATTTTTTCTTCCTGCATTCTGCTGTTTGGGTGGTGAGGTCACCAGCATTTCACCAGTGACTAGCCTCTCTTGCAATTGGCTCCTAACTGCTGCCTGTTTTCCCACATGAAGCTCTAGTAGTTGCTGTCTGAAAAAGTCAGAGTTGTTGAAGGAGGATAGAGAGATTACTGAGCAATACCAAAAACCCAGTAACTGAAGATTTCAATCCTCCTCATCCTTGAATTCCCAGAATAAACTGCTCAGGACACGGAAAATCTTTTAAATCTGTGTATGAGCTTGTGGCTAGGTGGGGTTTGAAGCGGAATCACCAGATTCCCAGTGATTCAGGCACTTCACAATATCTGTGGTTTGATTTTTGAGTGCCTAGAACTGCGTTTGTGCACATACAGCCTCCCCACCCCACCCCAGCTTCTCTAACAGCAATGTTTTGAATCTTGTGCTCTGGTGTAAATTGCTTCCCCAGGGCATAAGCAGAGGAAGACTTAAGCCTTGTTTATTTTTCAACCTGCCACAGTGTTTATTCTTGTGTTTACAGTGCAGCTAGTTCATGTAAAGCTAAGAAATATTTCACCTTAAATCACTGACATAACAGAAGCCCAAAATCTTGTAGTATGCTCTTTTCCCCACAGTATTTTAAGCAGAAATCCCACGAAGGCCATATCACTTCAATAGCTAAATCTGCTAAAATAATTGTTAGTGCAGTTCTTTTGGAATCAAACATAAGAATTTCTAGATAGTGATGATTTAACTCCTTTTATGTTATGAGTATTCAATTTCATAGCAAACAGAATCCTGACAATTTCTTAACCACACATTAGAGCAGAAGCATCAACACTGTTATATTTCATTAATGAAGAAAGCACTGTGCACAGCTAATGGATTTTATTAAGGCTAATATGTATAACAGCAGGAACAGTTGGTAGACCAAGGAAAGATGTTTTTGCAAGCACTCTGTGGAACTAATAGTCACTACAAGATAAAATAATAAACTTGTCTGATGCACAAGGAAGCTGGTGTAACTTCTGTAGTCATGAGTTAAAGACACCACGGCTGATGACTCGAGCTAGGAGGCCCTTGAAGTAACAGTATTTGACATGGCTGGGACATCTCATCAAAGGGAAAGAAAGAACCTTGACAAGATAAATACTAAAGAGGGCTCCTGGTGGGAAGGCTGCTGCCACACAGAAAACTGCATTAGATAAAGATATCCAAGAAGCTTGTTCTCCCTGGGATGCAGCAGCAATTCTAATAATTGATGGAGTATGATTAAGATGCGTTGTAAAAGATGCTTTTGGAGCGGTGTAATAGCAAAGTGTGCACATTAACAAACTAATATTTCATTAGTAGTTTACCTTTGTTTCTTAAGGAATGAGCTGTGAGCCTTTTGTGGTCCACAGACAGTCATCAGTGTACTTACTGGTAATTAGGGTACATCCTGCTGTGGCAGGAGGATTGGACTAGGTGATCTTTCGAGGTCCCTTCCAATCCCTATGATTCTATGATCCTGCTAGGGTACATCACCCTGCTGAAGTTCTAGTCCCTTTTAATTGTTTTAATAAACTTGTTTTACTGTATTTTTGCCTCTGCAGTAAACTGATAAGGCTTAGAGCCTAGGAAAGCCTAGGAAAGTTCTGGATATTGTTTGAAAACTCCAGTTTTGCAGTAGCCATTCAGGCTGTTGATTCCTAAGGTTTTTGGTGTTTACTTTTTGACAATCTTAAAGACTGAATATATATATATATATTCATATATATAGGTGTATATATATGAATTTATATCAGAAGAATATGCCCTTTTAAGAGGCTCAAGCACAAAACCAGGGGATCAGACAATAATTCAGCTCTTGTAAATATAGTAGCACTGTAATACACTTATTTGCATTGACCTCATGTTCCAAACCAATTAAATATTGCACTGCTTCTTCCCTGAAGTTCAGCGCTGAAAGGGAACAATTTTGCTTAACGAAAAATGCTTAAACTAATTTAAACTCTGTCTTGGCTCTCCTGTTACTAAAAGAAACCCAACTTTCCCAACTGCTGAAAAGTCTGAGCAGAAGACACAGCATGCCTATGTTTAGAAGAGATTGGTAGGTCATCCAGCAGCAAATATGGGATGAGAACACCAGGGAAGGGATGCTGTCCCTGCTATGGAATTAATTCTGCAAGACCACACAGTCCAGAAGTGTTTTATGAAACCCCAGAAGGTATCACCTACCAGCTAAAGGGCAGACTGCAAAATAGTAGGTAGAGGAACAGGTGTAGAACAAGTAGAGAAATAAAATGGAGTGAAAATAACCCAAAAATGCAAGAATAGCTGTCCTTCTGCTGAAAGTTAGTGACCCAAAGCCTGCTTTTTCCATCTGGCTAGTCCTAGTTTGAACTCTAGGTGTGATCAGATGATCTGACTATCACATCGTCTTTTGTTCCAGGTCTTTAGAGATCACTGACCACAACAGAAAACAGAGTTACATTTCTGCTTACAAAGACAGCTCTGTTATGAAGTTTAAAACCTTTGTCCTTTTTCCCATACAAAGCTAGAACTTTCATGAAAGTTGAGTTGAGTGTGAATATTGCTGCCAGCTTGTGATGTCTCAAGCAGTGCCTACCATCCAAAGGCAAAATATTAGAAGAGAAGCAATTCAGTCTATTTGTTCTACCAGTTCAGTGTTTTACTTACAAACATTGACAAGAAATCAGCTTGTGAAGTCACTAATATTCTAAATATTCAATTGGAGGTTGTAAGGGAAACCCAGAAAGGGACTATAAGGACATCCACACTAAGTATCTATAGAACAGTGGCCTTTACTTTCTTTAATTAATTCTCATTTGAACAAGTTTATATATAGTTTGAGCTCTACAACTGAGTTTTGAAGAACTCCAGTTGGTCACTGGATTTGTAGTTGTGTGGTGCAGTAGTTTTGGCATTGCAAGCAGCTACAGATGAGGCATTAGTCCCAAATGGCTCACGTAGGTGAGCTATACCAGTCTTCCTATGGTTGCTTTTCTTTAGGTTAGCATAGAGGTATTTGTCTGGTGAGTTGTCAAATAGTACCAAACTTGTTTAGCTTTAGGTTAGCTCTGTGCAATTGTGTGGTGCAGTGTTAATAGTAATTAAGCTGCATCTCTGTAGGTCATAGATAGTAATAACAATAATCTGTTAGCAAACTGACTCTAACATAGTATGGAGTGGAGGGGGAGAGGCAGAGGATGCTAGCTAAGACCTTGAACACAGCCTGGGGATGACAGATGTTATGTCACTTATGCTGCAACATAGCATAGCTCTGGAAATCAAGTGCTACCAGTTTCAGGGCAAAATAAAAGGACCATCAAATATGTAGGATATGAAGCGCGTCACATGTATACTGTGGTATATGAAGATATAACGTGGAGTTGTAGACTAATGAAGATCAAGGTGTAGGATGTATTTAAAGTTGTCATAACCAATGTCATGGAGACCTTAGAGCGGGGACAAGAGTAGCCACCACCCCAATCATACTTTTTGTGGTGAAGAAGGCAGTATACTGATCTCTGATCACAGCTCCCCTACCTCCTCTTCTTGAAAGCTGTTGTCATTGTTGACTCCAGGATGTGGTGGAGCAGGTGAAGGGGGAGAACAAACAGCAGTGAAACAGTAGATACTCAACATGCACGGATAACACTTGAAAATGTGCTGTTAATGAGTCTTTTTCTATAATGGTGTAAGATGGACAATAGGCATTAATATTGTAACTGGGGTAGTAAGTCCTTGAACTGATATCTAAGAGCTTAGACTACAAACTCATTCTTGGCTGGAAGTATGAGGGGGAGTTTTTTTCTAGCTCACATAAACCGTACAGGGTGAAGATTCTTTTATTAATTAGCCTCACTGAGAAATTTGCTTTTCATGAACTATCTGTACTTGTCTAGATTAACTTTTGCCTAGCAAATTACCACCGCCTCTGAATTTGTCATGACTTCTAGCGTGTGAGTCTTTGTGTGCAGGACTGTTATCAAATTAATATTCCACAGCAAATCATTTAGAGATCAAGCCAGTTTTCAACTTCCTCTCTGAACGTGTGGAATAAACAGACTCTGGTTTGCCAGAGGTTTTGGATAACAAAACGTGACTTCTAGTCTTATTCTCATGTTTCTTTACTTTTAGTATTTTTCAGAATCTTTGGAACCAAGTGTAGGAGGTCTAGGCAGATCATGTCCGTACTGGTTATCCCAGTAGCAACTGAAATATTTTGCTATTCCTACCTGCTGTCCTGTGTATATCCTGCTCTATTTGCTCTTTGTGCCTCGGTCTGACACGAGAGATTAATGTCTGGCTGATGATTTCATTAGCTGTTCTAAAGGCACCACTACCTACCAGGGTCTAAGTAAAACATGAAGATATTTTCTAACCGTAACATACACTTTAAAGCCTGTTTTGAATTGTCTTTTGCTCTGCTGTTGTTCTGAATTCCTTGTGCTACTGCATTTTGGTGGCTGTTGTCTGCTTTACTCTTTCCTTTTTAATACTTGCTTTTATTTAACAGTGCTGTGGTTTCCCTTTACCTGCGTGAGCCTCATCTCTTGTGTTCAGCAGAATTTTAAGACAGACAAGACAGCAGAGGTTAACATTCACAGCAATGTTTTCCTGCTTACCTTATTTCTCTCATGGTGTATCAGATAACGATTACCTCCTTGGGACAATGTCTTCAGCCAGGAGATTTTCTTACTTGAACAGTCTAAACCTACAGTATTTGTGTGTGAATGCAGTTGAGCTCCACTGAAGGCATTGGACACAGGCTTTATGGTTGTGATATCCATTTCTCTCTGTTGACACAGAGGTATCTGACATCGAGACCAGCATGCCAGGTCACTTACTTGAGGAAGTTGTCACCTGTGGTTGTTAACAATTGTTTTAGGAACTAGGATTTTTTAGTATTGGAAAAATGATACCTCTGTCATGAGTAGGTCATATTGAAATTACTCCTCATACTAAAGCTCTGTTCTGTGAGACGTAAAGCATCGCAAATGAGTTGCTATGACATTCTCTCATGCAGAGTGTGGCTTGGCACAGGGTGTATTTGACTGACTTTAATACCTAGATTTCTAACATTCTTTTCCATTCCTCATTTCCCTTGTTGCCCCCGTAATGTTATTCTCAGCATAAATGATGTATAGTACACAAGTCAGCACTTGTTCTTCCCTTCATTCTTTCTGTTCGCATCAATTAACATCATTCAGTTGACTCATCCCTGTCAGATCAAAGGTTCATTGAAGATAACAGAAATACTCCTGATGACTTAACTGCGATTTGAATGAAGCAGTTGTTTTGGTATCAGGAATTTTGTGTGATGCCAAGCGAGTTGGGTGAAGAAATGGTGCAAATCCGGAACTTGACTGAGAGCACAAAGTGTTTTGTGTTTCATACAGAGTTCATAAAAGTGTATTTTAGGTGTGCTAATGTGAAAATGAAAACAAGTAATTGACGACCTGCCTTTTTGGGCAGGCAGACACTAGGTGTTATACAGCAAAAAGGTTTCAGCAAATTTTAGAGTGCATGGAACTCTCACCCTCCCTGCCCCCTTTTGTAGGCATACCATCTATTTAAACCTCCAAAATCATTTGCTCTCTAAATATGCTGATTTTTAAGTATGTTACAGGCTCTTTCCTATTGGAAACCCTCATGGTTCATAAATCGGGTTGTTTTGATTAATTATATTTGAGCAAATACTGAGCAGTTATGTTGACCATGACATGACAACAAAGCATTTCAAGGACGTGCTTTGTTGTCATGTACCCTAGCAAACTCTGCATTTTTCACTTCATCCACAAACATTATCACCTTGGTCTTGGGCAAGGTAGTGGACTGACCTAGTAGGTTTGGTGGTTACCATAATGACCCTCATAGCATTTTATTTGCTGGTCATGGCTCTTTTTTTTAGCGTGGATCAACTAGCTATCCAGTGGCAAATATCATTAATAGAAGCAGGGAAATAGTTTTACAGCATTGAAATGCTGCTCAGTAAAATACGTTCTTTTCTCCTTGGCAGAGACCTCTCGACTTTTCCTTCTTTCAGTAGCTGAGACCCCCTTAGCGTGTTATTCAGTGGATGGCTCTTGGGTTTGCCCAGGCAGAGAGGCATCAGTCACTGGGAGCAATGAGCAGAAAAGGAGAGGGGCTGTCCTCCAGGCACTCAAGACACAAAAGGCAATTCAGAGATCCATCCAGTAAAGGAGACTTAAGAGGACTGTGCATAATACATGATGCACAAAGGGCATGTGCTCATCAGATGCCTTTATTACCAGCCTGAATGCTGCGCAGGAGGAGGCACAGAAGCAAACCCGTTAAATAGCCTGCGCTGTTGTTAATCCAAGATCAGAAGCAGATCACAAAACAGGATTCCTCATCACCTGCTCACTTGCAAGTTTTTAAACCATAGAGAAAGATAACTTGCCCCTCTGCATTCTGGTTTCTTACAGCTGCCTTTAAAAAAAATATCACTAATGGAAGACCTGCTTTGTGGAATAAAAGTCAATTTACTAGATAGAGCTTATATGTGTGATAAACAGGAATTGTGCATTATCAGCTCATACTGTGCCATTGCTGTGACTCACCTTTATTGGAGCTATTCCTTAAGCTAATCTGTCTTCCTGGTTTTGGATGGGGTTTTCTTTAGCACTTACCAGAAGAGAGGGGCTGAAAACAAGATGAAAAGCTATTTTGGTGTATCAACAGTAATATAGGCATGAGGCACTACGTTGTTTTTCAATACCTGGAAAAAGCCCATATGACTGTTAGAGGCACATTTTACTTAGGAGAAACCCAGCTAACCTCTGCATTTGTCTTTGTCGCAAAACCCCCCCATGTTTTACAGAAAAAACCAAAATATAGGCACTTTATTTACAGACAAAATAAAAAATGCAGCTATAACTCCATGCATTAAGCTGTAAAACTCAGCATTCTTTCAGGAAAATGAATCCTCAAAAATCTAAGAAATTTACAGACAGCTAAATCTCTCGTGCTCAGGCAGAAGGTAGTTTCAGAACCTAAAAATATTAGTGTTAACATTTGCCTATTATTAAGAAAAAAGAAGGGGAGGGGAAGGTCACATCTGTACATCTCTGTGGTGATTGCTATGGGATCTCTCCCACGCCCCAGTCACCTGAGATACTACTTGTAATTCTGGAGTGCAGAATACACTTTACTTTCTCATATCTTTCACTTTAGCTATGAAATTATATGTACATAGGATTTATAAATAAAAGACCTAATTCCACTTCAGATACAGGAGTGTAAGCTGTGACAGATACCACAGAAACAGAAGAAGATTACACACTTGTTTCAGAGATTGGGTTTATCAACATCATTTCTACAGGACACTGCTTAGGGAAGGAGCATGGATAATATTCCTCTGCACACTCAAGTCTGTTAATAAGGATTAATGTGAGGCTTAGTCACAGAATTTTAAATATTTACAATACACCTATTTACACAGTATCACTTTGAGGTTAAATACCCAGCTAAATACTTATGTCTACTTTTAGTGTCTCTTTACCAGTCTATTTTAACAATTAGCAAACCAATGAAAAGAATAACGAATTCAATTTGCATAAATACCTACTCAGAATACAAAGATTTTTTCATATACTTTAATATCTGTGGTATAAGAAATGTTTATAGCAAGAATCAACCCTACGTGACTGCAAAAGGTTGACTGGTGTCATCCAACCCTTTGAAAAGAGCTTTTGCAGTAACGAGTTGTATAGGTTGATTCAGACAAACCTGAGGACGTGACAGATGAATGTCCGTATGACAGCATACAGAGAAGGTCCTCCAGAAGTCATTCAGTCTTTCTTCTTCAGTGTATAATCAATTATATTATTAGCCTGTGTTGAAAATGTTTGACCAATCTCATTCGTCGTTCTCCTGACCATTTAGAAAGTTAATGCAGATGAGCCAACAAGGTGAACCGTTTGGTTTTTTCTATATCTGTGACAGCAGTAGGGATTATTCCCTTTCTGTGAAGTGCTTCACACACCTGATGTGTAAGACTGCATCATTGCCCCTGGGACTCATTTCCTCTCGTCTTTCTCTAGAGGGAGAAGCCCTGACTGTTTCAGAAGTAACTTGCAGATCTTTCTCTTGACACCCCTGATGTTGCCATGTGTTCTCCCTTGGTGTTTGCCCAGATGGTCTGTGCTGTTACCAAAGTGAAGTGCTGAAGACCGGGCACAGCATCCTGAGGAGATCCTGCCAGCACTTAGCAGAGCATATTCAGAGAAGATTCCTTCATCTGTTTTTATGGTGAACTTCTATTTATACATTCCTCAGCGATGTCTGTCTGCCTATCTCATGAAAAGACGGCATTGCCAACGCGGCTTAAGCGTGTAATACCTCGTTAGCTCCGGTCCCTTGCCTGGAAGATTGCTTTCTGCTCAGTTGTAACCTACTCAGTACAACTGCAGCTGATTTTTCCTAAGTACCTTTTCATCTCGTACCTTTCCCTCCTGAAGCACTCCCAGACCATATCTCTGCGTTGTTGAGTTTTCTTTGATTGCTAGTCCCAACTTTGAACGTAGTCCTTGCTGTCTTCATGTTTTCTCTGATTTTACACAGAAGCCTGCTCGCTCTCCTTTCATTAATTAAAGATTGAACAAAGCTGTATGAAAGACAAGGCCCTGTGGGGAAGTCATTTGATATTTGCTTCCATTTTGACAGAGAACAGTTGGGAAGTCTTCTGGGAAGTACTAGCCAATCACCACTGCACCCAGCATATAGCAATTTAGTCTAGACCATGTTTCCCTGGCTTAAAAGATTGTAATGTGAAGTAATGTCATGTTTTAAAGACAAGATACATGATGCCCATTGCTCCTCCCTAACCACATCACTGGATACCCTGTTGCTGAAGGAAATGAGACAATTTTAACATGATTTGCTCTTTACAACTCTCTGTTGGCTCCACTTGCTTCTGTCTCCCAACTTTCAAATAATTTATAACCTCTTCATTTCTCTAAACAGAATTCCTCATCCTTTTTAACACTCCAATCAATTATATATATTTTAAGGGACGTGGTCCAGTTTATTTTTATTGTATCTGACAATGATTTTTCCTTAATACAAATATAGCTCATAGTTCTACCTCCTGCAGGAGCCATGAGGCTAAATGTATTCTGTTATATTTAATTTCAGACAGTTGTTTAAGTTCATTTTATTGTTATTAAGTATCTTTCATGAATATTCAGGCATAAAATTGAGGGGTTTTTTTTATAGTGTAACTAGGGTGGAACCTGTCAAGTGTGAACGCTTGGAGTTAGTCATCTGCCACAGGAGAGGAAAACAGTGCAGGAAAAGTGTTGGTGTTGTGTCTGTGCAGTGCTGTGTTGTGAATAGGCATTGTACGAATGGGCATAATTCTGGATAAAGAATAATTACAAGCTGAGATAAGCTTTTGTTGTATTAGCTTAGGAGGAGGCTCATAATTTTCTTGTCTCTTGAGAATAGCGGCTGCAGATACGAGTCCAGTTTCTCATTTGCATAAGATATTACTTTTCTCGGTTTTGGCCCAATAGTGCAATGCTATCATCTCCAAAACCACTGAAAGTTTGAAGTAAACAAAGCAGAAAATGAAATCCTCAGCATCAGTGGAGAGCTGCTGATGTAGGCTAGAGGAAAGTTTCCATTTCTCCTGTGCAATGCTGTTTTCAATGCTGCAGCAGAGAACTCGTAAACCCTTTTTTAAGGGGTTTTTGTAGAATAAATTCCTAGTTTCATGCACTTTCCCCTGATACTTCTCTGCCATGCAAAACTGAGGTCACCCAGTACAGTAGAGGTTAGAAGAAGCTTAATGTGACACATCAGCTGTGCGGATTGGGAGAGCACAGGAGACTGCATAATCTCATCTGTGATTTTGCTGAGAAATGCCCAGCGGGAATAAGCATGGTCCATGCAGCATATGGAAAGGAGCTAACTCCACTCACAAAAACCCTTTGCTGCTGTAGCTGGATAACAGGCACTTTATAGGAATAGTCTGGATAGTCAGCTAAGTGTAGGTTGCACATCAGATAAGCAGCATCTTGCTAACATCATTTCTGGAAACACGCTTGTACTTTCTGTTGTGGTGTGTTAGTAGATGAAATATTGGAGTAATGAAGTGCAAAGACATTGTGGAAGAGCTCTGCCATATCAGCACTTGGGTATAGGCATGGCAGAAGGGCAGGCAGTTGCAGAGGAGTTGACATGGCAAAAGTGTTGAAAGAGAAGCATCACTTCAGTGTTGTGGCATCACTGTGCGTAGTGAACATACACTTGAAGAAAGGTGCTTTAAACCCTACAAATCATCCTGTGGGTATAATCCCCTGAAGTGACAAGCTTATTAACTACACACATGAGTATCCATTGACAAAAGGAAACAGTAGTGTTCACTATCAGGAGCTAAAAGTTGACTCCAGGAGGTTTTTTAATGATCGTTTTCATTACAGACTGAATCTAAACATATTTATTTCAGTGTTTCTTTATATATATATATATATAAAACTAAATAAATATATAAATATATATATATAGAAAAACACTTAAATGATGTATTTTCAAGCTCCAGGAATGATTTTTAACATAACCAAAAGAAATGAATCAAATTTGAACTGTGCTAGGCTAATTGCAGCTAAATCCTTCCTCTAAGTATTTCTTACTGACTTGAAGCATTCAGGTAACTGACCATTAGGTTCAGAGAGTCCGATCAGTGTGTAACTTAATTTCCTGAAGTGGTGAATGGAATTGAAGCAAATGAATTGAGTAAGGAGAACCAGAACAACCAAGCTTCTTAGCCTCACAATATGCTGTCAGTTTATGCACCATTTGCTGAGTACCACATTTCTGAGCAAGTAACATAGGAAGTTTCCCAAACATGATTAGCTGATGCTTTGGATGAGCCGATTAAACACTAGTATTTAAAGATGGGAGCCCTATTTGAAAATTTCCTTGCCCTTAAGAGAAGCTAGTGTGCAAAATAAGCAGCTGTGTCATTTATCTGAATGACGTAGATAGTCTTACAGATAGAATCTTTTGTTGTGATCTTTTTAACTGGTATCATATAAGCAGCTTAAGGCTTATTTTGCCTGTGTAAGTCACCGTATTGAAGAGAGACACAGAATGTACTCTGTGTCATTATGGCTGTAGAACAAGGCTTTTGTAGAGAATCAGTGGAAGAAGACTGTTCTAAAACTATACTATGCTGTTAACTCAGTAAACAGACATGTATTGGAGACTATCTAACAAGCCATTTGTTATGACAGAAGTAGCTACAGCAATTACAGCAGAGCCTGGCTCATTTAATCAGTAGTAAGTTTCAGATTATGCAGTCTGTGCTGAGATCTTATATCCAAAACACCAAGTTCTCAAGCTGCAAGCCCTGTTTTCAAACTATTTGGAACAACTGCTTGCATTTTAAAATGTTCTCCTACCAAAATAACTGCAGAACAGCGAGGGCAGGGAGAACATCCATCCCTGAGCATTGATGTGTTCTCTGGGTAGATGTTCTCTCTAAGATGTTCTCTCATGTCTGAGGGGGTAGTTTTCTTGGTTTACTTTGTATGAAAAAAGGGAGGCCTTCGTCATTCGTAGATGAGCACTAGAAGACTTCCCCAGAAGTAGGGGCTACTGGGATGGACCCTGGTTTTGGCTGCAGAAGAGGACTTAGGCAGAATGAGCATCAGGATTTCTGCTTTCTCAGGGGAAGTCTTGCTTGACATCCACTCCTCATACCATGGGGGGCTGTCATCCACCACTCTTTAATTTCTTTTATGGAGAACTGGTGTACCTTCTCTCCTGTGAGAAGAGTTTCTGTTTCCCTTAGAAATCTCATGCTCTAAGGAGAGGGGAGATGGGACATTCCCTGTGGAGGTCTGTCTGTGTGGAATTGTGTTGCACTGCCTCAGTTACTTTGCTGTTCCCCATTTGCTCTGACCCTTTCATGTGGTTTATTTGCCAGGCTTTTCAGGACTTCAATACACCTGTCCTTTCTAGGCTTTATGTTCCCTTGAACTCTTCCAATAAAGTCCTAGTTAGCCATCCATCCAGAGTCCCCGTGTCCAGGCTCACCTCTGCTCTCCTTCACGCCTGCTACTCCTGCCTGAGCTCCATTCATCCTTTTTCTTTATAGCCTGACTTCCAAGAAATTATAAATCTTACTTCTGGAACCATATTAATCACACAGTCCTACTGTAAGGAAAAATGAAATAGTGTGCTCTGCAGCCTTCTAGACTTACGATTTCCTCACTCAGCCACAAGAGCTCTACTGGCCAGTAATTCCTCTTACTTGTAATCTGCTTTGAAAAATGGGTGTCTGCCCCAAATTTTCTATCAGTCAATGGAAGTGCCCACATGAAAAAGACCTGTTTCTCTACTGTAAAATATTTTTAGAGCTCCAAACAGGAAAGAAGCTGTTCTTCTCATCAGTTCCACTTCAAAAGTGTTTTTCCTTCTTTGTAATTTGCTTGCTATTAATACGCTTGATGTCGGCAGTAACGAAAAGGAAAGAACAATTAATATTCTGGGCAACTCAAAGCTCTCATCTTTTGTTTTATGAATCATAGTGCAGAAAGTAAGGTGCTAGTGAAGTGCAAATGGTTCTCTGGAAATGGTTGTGTGGCTTATGGGAACCATGAGGAAAAGCCCTATCATTCTAGCATGGAATCTGAGGAGTTCGATTGTCAAGTGTACAATAAGAGAAACAGCAGGGTTTGGTGGTGTGGCTTTTTAAAATATACATATTACACAATTTTATATATATCTTATAGAATATTTATATATATTATATAATAATTATGTAAATATATTAAATATATTACATAATATGTAATATATTATATATGTTATATATTATATATTGTTCATATATAGTATAGAATATATATATATTCTAAACAAAATACTTCTGGGGTTTGTTTGGGTTTTCTGCAATATGCAGACCTAAAGTAAAAAATCACAGTGAAACAGCTCTAGTGGGTCTTTGGTTGCTTCTAGAAATAACCATATTTTGTGAAGTGATACATTAGAGAATTTACCATGAATTTGGTGCAAAGATTTAGTAAACACTAAAGTTTAGTGGCTTATTTCCCTCCAACTGCGACAGTTTTTCATTGCCTGCAGATTTGCAAGTGGTTTTCTTAAACCTTCCCTTTGTGTCTGACACTTTAGCTGAAAGTTCTTGGTTAAAATACGGTCAGGATCTCTAACCCACAACAATATTTTTATTTATTATAATATTTATTATTAATGAAGTTCCACTTAGAGGATAAAACAGTTTGGATAAATCTTGATGTCACTTGTATTAAACTTATGAAACAGCCTTAAAATCAGACTTAGTCATGCATGTATGTGATTGTAAATGAAAGTGTGTGTGTGAGAGAGAGAAGGAAAGGGAAGGAGCGGATCTGAGACTACTTCCCTTGGTTATGCTTGTTAACAAGTTCCATGTTTCATGGAACAGAGGCTCTGCTTTTCTGGGAAGCATTTTATGCTGGTAATCAGTTTTCTTTGCATTTTCAGTATTTAGCAACTAGAGGACTTTCAGCAAGGTAGCTTTTCTACCACAGCAGAGAAGTGGAGAGGTGGGCACAAGCCAACCTGATGTACAAGACCAAGTGTAAGGTCCTGCATCTGGGTTGAGGCAATCCTAAGCACAAATACAGGCTGGGCAGTGACTGGCTG
>JAOXOE010000405.1:3086629-3125112 GCA_028565055.1 Phoeniculus purpureus | reverse complement strand
CCTGCTGTGGCAGGGGGATTGGACTAGATGATCTTTCGAGGTCCCTTCCAATCCCTAATGATTCTATGACTCTATGACTTCTTGCACAATAGAGGGGAAAAAAACCCAAGAGAGCACATGGGGAATCCTGCAGTTAAACTAAGTTATGACAATTCTGGGTTAAAGCTCAAGAATGTTTTCAGGAGCCAGAGAAAGGTTATTTGGCAAAGACATGATGAAGCAGTGAGATGGTCCTTTACTTCTGGCCCGGTGTGTTCTCAGGATACACACAAAATCAAGAAATACTGATGGCTTTTCTTTTCGCTTTCGTTCCTGATAAGTGCCTACGGTTACATTTCCCTTCACATTTTTGTTGTTTTACTATCATTACTTTTCTGCCTTTGTGAAGTGAACCTTAATTCATTTAAAACGTATTTGTGAAAGGAGGAGAGACACTTATCTTATTCCTTACCAAACTCATGGTGAAACACAAAAACAAATCATGCTGCTCCGGGAGGCAAGGCTGTCAAGAGAGTCATTTTACTTTCCGATACTTTAAAAGCACTTTTTTAAAGCTTTTCTTACCCACGTACTCATAAAAGCAAAACAAATACGAGAAAAACACTTTCAAACAGCCAGCAGAGACAGACCTGCAAATCAGCTTGGACCAAAACGCAGGTGAGTCAGTGTCCCTCTGACACAGCTTTGCGCGGGTGTAGGCAGGGCTGTTCAATGCTGTAGTGAGACAGATGTAATACGTGATCCATGGTCAAAATATTTAGGTTTAGACTATTTCCTTTAAGAGTGCATTTCCTTTGATGTCCAGAAATTCCACTTTTTTTTTTTTGGTGTCTTTCACCTTCTGTTACTCTGCAAAACTGGGAGTAAAGAAGTACTTGCTCAGTAACAAAACTATTTGTCAGACACTTGTGCTTTTGCCCAATACCATCCCCACTTCTCCGACTCCTGCTAATTCCAGCTTGAGTTTATTAATTGTAATGCTTTTAATGTCAATCTCTAAATTTTAGAATTATTTTTACTGTTACAAAAATCTCAAATGCATGTGTGGGTGAGGTTTGCTCCTGAGGATGCGTAAATTTGCCTGCGTGAGCCAGTATAAAGATCTGTTATTCCTAAGTCTCAGACAATGTGGTTTTCATACTCCAGTAGTAGTTTCATATCAGATAGTAGTTTGCTTTGTGCCTTTTAAGTGATTTCTTTCACACTGACAATCCTGCAGTAATTTAGCAATCCTTCCTAAGTTTGTGGCAATTAAAGACACGTAAGTATTTAAAATCATTGTCAGAGGAAGTCCCTACAAGAAAGGGAAGAGCCGAATGAGCCAGCCATTCTCAGTTGCTGCTCTGATTGCACATTTCCACGTGCAGCAGATTTGAGTAGCTCTTTCATGCTCTAAATCCAAATGTTACCCCTATTTTCTTTTCTGTTGGGTTTTTACCTCCTCAGTAAACATCTTCACAAATACCTGTGGTGCTGTTTTAACTTGGCTCCCTGTATGTACCTTCAAATGGATGTCTTCAGATCACTTGAATTCCTCAAGTTACTGTTTTTAACGGTTTATGATAAATAGCCTCCTCTCTCCATCCAACACAGAGTAAATCACATGAGGGGTTGATAGGGCCATATTACATGAGTGGATGTTTTCTTGTTTGAAAAACCTAGGGTTTTACACTTTCTAAAGGTGTAGCCTTTGGTATGCAAGTGAGCAGATGGACTAAAAGTGTTGCACAGGAAGGCTACAGTCAGTTGAGGAGAATGGCTTACAGAGTAGTAACAACAGCTGCATTGCTGCTTGTCTTCTCTTGATCTCTTCTAAAAACATCCCATGCCCTAAGTAATCACCACCTAACCTCCACATATAACAAGACTGCTGGAACCAGTAGACTCTGACTGTACAGTGCTGCTTGCGGTGGTGGTTAGCCAATGCTTTCGTGCTCTGCTCAGCTAACTATCGTGTCTGGTTAACAACAGTGCAAGAATGCCTACGTGTCTTGAGGTCTGTTAGATGGCCAAGGTAGCAAACCCTAGTTACTGACCAGCAGTTATATAGCCTAATCAGCAACCTTCTTTTTCCAAAGACCACAGGTGTCTCTGGTTTTCAAATTCTGAACTTTAACCTTACTTCATGATTATGATCTATTTCTTGTTTTATGTGTTAGTTTTCCCATGAGAACTTAACAGATTACCGCTTTGTGGTGTTCCTATGACCCCTCATTCTGCCAAGCTGCGGTGGAGAAGTGGCAGCATGCAGCTGGCTTCTAGAGCACAGCCCTCGCTTTTCCTAGTGCAGTCTCCATCTTTTGGGGTCAATGTGTTTTGTTTCAGGAGTATTTACACTTTCTTGCTGGCCAGCTAGTATGTTCTCTTTCTTTGATTTAGTCATCCTCTGGAGAGCTGAAGGATCTTTGATGTGTATTTTCAGTGTGTTTTGGTTCACATGACTTAAATGATTATAGATAGTCATTGCTGAGATGAATTTTCCTGTGGTGGTGCAGACAGAAGATGACTGGCAGCAGTAACTAATAGTGAGGTGCCTTAAAGCAAATATATTAATTGCAGTTCATAGTCATTTTCCTAAGCTAGAAAAAAATGTGCGTACGGGTGGGTCTTCCCACCCCGTTTTAGTTCCTTTCTTTTTTCCCCCTAATTGACATTCCACAGGCATGTTTTTCTAGCATAGATTGTTGATTTACTTTCAGTTTTGTATGAAGCATGAAGGACTAATTCAGGACTTTGTACTGAGCATCATTTGAAGTGCAGCATGTGAAACCAAAACCAAAAGTTCAGCAGCACCAAAACCTAGAAGAAATCTTATTTCCTAGTAAATCTTAGTCCTAATTTTTAAACTCATCCTGAAGGTGACAGTCTTGTTTAGAGTGCAAATGAGAATAAAGGTGAAATAGAACTTGGTCACAGTACTCCGCTCAGCAGCAGGTTTGCTGAGGCGCAAGAGAACTTTAGCTTTTGAAACGTAGAAAATGTAAAGTGAAATTGATGGCTTAAAAGATGTGAGAAAATCATGTATGTGTCATATCACACAGCATTCTCAGATAAAATATGTGAAATATAACACTTAGGAATGAAATATAGAGGCCTTAGTTCTAGCAAATGTGTTCTGGAAAGCATGGGAGAAATACATTACAGCAGAACATGTGTGTATTAGGCTTTATTCTTCTAAACCCACTTGTGCTGACTCTGACAATGGTCTCGATACTGTGCAATAGACTGGGATTTTTCTGAATCTGCTGAAACTATAAAGATTTAATGATTTAACTATCATTAAGCTACTTCACTATTAAACTGTAAAGACTAAAAATGGTCAGATATGAGTCGTGGTATTTTCATTACGTGTCAGCCGTTTATTGCTAGAGTCTGATCACTTTAAAAAGAATACTAAAGAATTAATTGGGTTTTTTTCATCTTGACTCACATAATTCCTGTTTTTATACTCTATCCAAAGGGTTTCTCTCTGAGCTGTAGTGGTTTGTACCAAGTAACTAATTTTCTACCTCAGCTCTTGGCATTTTAATAGTCTAAAGTTTGTTACGCATTTTATAAAATCATATCCATCCAAGTTAAGGCTGCCCTCCTTGTTTTCAACGATGATGTTGGCTTTATTTCATAATTATGTTTCTGATTACAGCTTGATCTTGTGCTTCTTTCTCCTTGACTTTCTATTAATCCCCTTTCCCATTGGAGTTTCAGTATATCTTTGGAAACGTTCACATTAAAGTGTTCTCTCACTTTCATGATCAGGCATCTTCAAAACAGTTTTTTCCTTCCTTTGCTAGTTACGGTTTCTCTTTTTAACGAGTGCCGTGTGACTCTACTGAATGAATGCTATAAAAATATGCACACATTTGCATAATTGCTGGTAGATGTTCTTTAGGAAGCCTTCACTCTCTTTAAAGTAGTCTAAGATTTATTTTAGGTTGATGTCACCTTCCCACTACTACAAAGAAATAAAATGCACAGAAGAGTAATAATAGTCAACTTTTCTGCTGGGATCAGTAACTACTTGCAATTCCTTTAGCTTCAGATGGAGAAGGAAATAAGTGAGAGAGGAATACAAGGAAGCTCCACTTATTATCTAGAGGTCATATCTTGCGGTGGCTATAGCATGAATGGAATGACTAGAATGCAACGCAAACATGTCTTTATGAGGTCGGCCCACAGGTAGCTCTGATGTGAAATGGCTGGTGGTGTTACCAGCCATAAGAGACTTGTTATATTATGTCTTGTCTAGCTCTGACTGAGCTCTTAATTGGGCATTAAGTTCCTTTAGCCATATCAGAATTTGCCTAGCTCATTGGCTTCATAAGACATAAGGGGCCAAGTTTGTCTCTTATGTAGCTCCCTTGACTTCCATGAGTTTGCAGTGGGGAACAATTATTTTTATTAGAATTATATTAGTGCAGCACACTGAGGAATATATGTATGTTGACAGAGCATTAAAGTTTAAAGAGATAAGTTTTATATATAGAACATGAGGATGTATTTTAAGATTATTCCTTCATGGAAATGGATTTTACCTTTTTTACCCAAGGTTTAACTTTGTTGAGGCCAGAAGCCTTTTTTAGCAGGACGGGTTTGTACTGCAAACAGAAGAAGCAGGCTGAACAGACTTTCTGTAAACAGTGCTGCGAGCAGAAGAACACTCCTTAATCAAGCCCAAATCCTTGGGAGTGTAAACAGTTTAAATAGTTAATGAATCTATCTTACAAAATGCAAGATAGTGGATTTTCACATGGACAGAGGACTGTCTGTCCACTACCTGATGATTAAACCAGCCACTTAAGGTGCTGAACTTTGCCATGCATCACAAACAAACCTGACTTGCCTCGCTTCCTGATATCTAGACGTAGGGTAGACTAACCCCAGACTTTCCTGGTATTGGTATCTATGCAAGACTTTACCTACACTGCCGTAATTATGCTCCAGCCACCAGTGCAGGCTCACTTTAAATCCACACACCTTAACACAGCAATGTCAACCAGTCAAATAAAAGTGGGTGAAATAAGAAGCTGCAGTACAGGGGAAAAAGAGGTAATTACATTACTTTGCAACAGAGTCATCAATGGAGTCTGAATAGCTTGGTCAGGTGTGTCGGTAATAATTATTAAGATAATCAATTATTTTTATTCTTTGACAACAAGAGTAGTTTAGGTAAGATTTTCTTTGCATCCTTTATTGCAGAGCTGAATAGGAACAACTGTCAAAGTGTTATTGATTTGTCTTCCACACAACTCTTTGTATAGAATAGTTGATCTTTCAGAAGGCCACTTCTTGTAGGCTGAAAGTGTTCTGAGTTGCACTTCAAGATGAGAGTCCCATGGATTTTGGTAAAGTTTCAGTAGGAGTGACAAATGTACTTGCTGATGCTTAACAGCCCTTAAGGTCACTTTTTATAACCTTTCATTCTGCTGTGCTAGTTCTTTAAAAAATAAACCTGCAAATCTCCTTTAAACAGAAAGAGTAAACCAGCTGATGTTGGGATGCACCTACTCTTGAGCTGCTTAAATCCACACATGTAGAATGTGCTCCAAAGACCTTAACAGCCTCATTTACAACAATGCTGAAGCTCAGTGGATAGCAAAGGTCAGGTTATGTCATCAAATGGTGACCATGAAGATGTCAACATCTTGAGGCATTTCCCCATCAAATTCCCTTGGTCATATGCAAAAGGAAACCAAGTGCCTCTTTCTTAAATTGGATCAGTATCTTGGCATCCATTTGATGGTTAAGCCTGATAAGATTTGTTAGCATACCAGCCTTGCCCAAAGGCTTCAGTCAGGATCATTAGCCGTTTCCAGAGTTGGTTATCACACAAAATATGAAAAATAAAGTTAAATTCAGCTCCTGTATTGGGAAAAAGATCACTTTTATCCTACTTGTTCAGTGGGTAAAATAAAGATTCAGGATTATCAGGCTCATAGAAAGACACTCTCTTTATTATATGATCATGATACTCAACTAGGAAAGGATTCTAGACTGTTTCCAGTGAAGAAAGACTAAGGAAAAAGGTTGGAAATGTGGGCACAAGGATTGCACTTCATTACTTGCAGTCAGTCATGAATGATTTTTCTTGAGACTCTCCCTCCTGAAAAATGGGGCACGGTCTGGAGTCTTCTGGCCATGCAGACAGGTGGTTATGTTCTGAAAGCTTGCTTCCATCCCTGCCCAGGTATGTTCTGGGCTTGCCTGTGGGGTGACATGTTTTGAGAAAGATGAGAAGGATGTTGCAGCCTCTATAGAAGAAATGCTTATCTACTGGTTTACACCTGCTAAGGATGGCTTGTGTCTACCTGTGTCCAACTGCAGGGGTCAGGGTTCCAGGAGACTTCAGTCGTGAGGAAAGACTGAAGCAAGTCTCAGCAGAGGGTTTCTTCAACTAGGAAAACTTACACTCCCACTTCTCTGGAGCTAGTTCTGTTTTGGTGGTTTGTTTGGTTTTTTTTTTTCACCAATAAGACTGATTTTGGGGAGAAATTTCAGCAAAATACCATGTTCTGTTTCAGGTCTGAGGGTCACTCTAAAAGCTGCTCTACTCTTAGATCTGACAGGAAAAAGCATTATTAAAAGTGATAGGAATGTCTCCCTCAAAAACCAGAAAACAGGGAAAAGTAGATTTGAAGGCATGCTTTGATATCATCGACATTTTCCCTACTTCAGCAAACTCCCTTCTCCTTGTTCTCAGTGTATGTTCCTTTCAACAAGAGAGAGGAATTTTTCAGAGAGAGGCAGAAGTAAAAACAACTTTCACAGCAAAAGATTTCATAGGCATTTACCTACGTAGAAAAAGTACACAAAGCATAATTTATTTGCCAAAAAAAAGGGTAAAAGGGTTGTTTGGAATTTTCGGGGTGATTCACACTTTTACAGCTATTTCATTTTTACACCAAAACCATCGTTTTAAAAACAAAACTGTAGATTAGTAGTTTATTTCAACCTAAAGCAAAATATTTCTGGTTAAGTAATTGAATCTATAAAAGGTTTCAGATAGCACTTGTGTGCCCTTCACTTCAAGAAAGGGAATGAAGGGCTGGAGTGGGTCCAGAGGAGCAACAAGGCTGGGGAAGGGACTGGAGGGAAAGTCTGAGGAGAGGTTGAGGGAGCTGGGGGTGTTTATGGAGAAGAGGAGACTTCTCTCTCTCTACAGCCACTTGAAGGGAGGTTGTAGTCAGGTGGAGGTTGGGATCTTCTCCCAGACAACTAGCACCAGGATGAGAGGGCAAGGCCTGAAGCTGCCAGGGGAGGGTTAGGTTGGATGTTAGGAAGCCCTTCCTCATGAAAAGGGTGATCAGACACTGGAATATACTGCCCAGTGAGGTGATGGAGTCCCCATCTCTGGAGGTGTTTAAGGACAAGCTGGATGTGGCCCTTAGTGCCCTGGTCTAGCTGAAGTGGTGATGTTAGGTCACAGGCTGGACTTGATGATCACAGAGGTCTTTTCCAGACTTGAAGATAACAATAACCAAGTCTTGATAAATTGGTTATGTGCGCAATTCTTTTTCACTGCAGCTGCCTGCTAGTACAGATTTCTTTACAACTTTGTCACATTTTTTTAGTCATATTTGCAGCTGAATCATTATTGGACCATGTTTTGCATCTTTGATGAAACGTAAAGAAAAAAATCAGCTAATGATGCTACTGCTCCCAGGACCAATTATCAGCCTGCAAAACCAGAACTTCACTACTCTGAAGCGTTGTCTATAACAATTACTGTTTTTCATGTAGGTGCCTATTCGTACTGATACACCTGTTAATGCAGTTCATGGATCATACAGAACGCAGTGCATGATTTTAATAAGCAGCCTTAAATGGGCACATCAACAGGTAGAAAGGAAGGTGGGTTTTTGTCTGGAAGGTGGGCTTTTGTCTTGCATCACCAACGCATGGGAGTATCCCTCCTAGTTTGTTTAAAGCTGTTTAGATTTAAAAGTGCTATTTGTGCTAATTGAGTGTTTAGAATTCTCTTCTTACCTTTGCAGTCTTTTCTGTTGCTTTACAAAGCTATAGGTACTAAACATTAATTAAAGGCACGTTCCTCTCTTTATAAAGAAATGTTCTTACTTCTGATGTAAAGAAAGCATTTGTCAGCCAGTTCTGTAATAATTATATTTGCACATTCAGTTCAAAGGGCTTGTCATGCTTCATCGAGCAAACATTTTCAATCTAAAATAGAATTTATCCCTCTTAACCACCTTTAGGACTTGATGATAGTGTTGGCACACGACTCCGTGACTACCACGGGGAATTTCCATTTCACTCTTAGTTCAAGAGCTGCATTTGTGCAGAGCACACTCATCACAAACATAGAGGCAATGAAGCTACCCTGACCAAATCAGTCTTAGATCTACTGGCAAGGTGTAAAAATATAAAGCTGATGCAAAATACTTAGCAATATGGACAGCTAACTCAATTTTCTTTAGTAAATGTTTTCTACATAATACAGTCAAGAGTGGTGTGCAGGAGTTAGGACAATAATCATACCCTTATGTGACTAATCCTATTCTTTTTTCTGTTAGTTTTCAGTAACCTGTACGTATGTGTGTGTATACATGCATGTATTTGTATTCATGTAGTGCATATAACAGACTCACAGAACGTTAGGGATTGGAAGGGACCTTGAAAGATCATCTAGTCCAATCCACCAGCTACAGCAGGATCACCTACATCAAGCCACACAAGAACATGTGCAGGGGGGCTTTAAATATCTCCAGAGAAGGAGACTCCACGACCCTTCTGGGCAGCCCCTTCCAGTGCTCTGGTACCCTCACTGTGAAGTTGTTCTTTCTCTCATTTATGTGGAACCTCCTGTGTTCCAGCTTACACCCATTGCCTCTTGTCCTATCATTGATGCCACTGAGAAGAGCCTGGCTCCATCCTCCTGATGCCCACCTTTCACATATTTATAGACATTAATGAAGTCAGCCCTCAGACCCTTTTTTCCAAGCTCAGGAGACCCAGCTCCTCCAGCCTTTCCTCATCAGGGAGATGTTCTACTCCCTCCATCATCTTTGTGGCTCTGCTCTGGAGTCTCAATTTCTTCCTCACGTAGGTGTTTCAGTTTTTGTTTCCCTGCCTGTGTGATGGTGACCTTTTGTTTCAAAATATAATTCTTTTTACTAGTACCCCTCTCCACAGATTTTTTTGCTACCACATGCCCTTCAAGTTATCATGGGGGCAAATCTACCCCTTTAGGGTAGATTAGAATCACTGCTAACTAGTCAGTGCTGGATATAGTATCTTATATATAGTATCTTATAGTGCTATCTTATATAGTATCTTATAGTGCTAGCCATTCCTTATATTTTCTACTATTTTCTTTATTGTGATTGGTATTTGATGTTCTGTAACCTCTAGGTTAAGATTAGCCTTCAGGTGAGTAGCTACACAGTAATCATGTAGTAAAAATGTAATTTCAGCTTAGTTAATTTCCGTGTTTCAAGTTGATTAATAAGACAGAGTAGGTGTTCATCTGTGATCTCGTCTAGTTGGTGCACTGCTTTTGAAATGAATGCACAGAAGAGTAAACCCCACCTGTATTTCAGAGAAAAGAAGATTTAAAAAAATTTGCCAATTACTTTGTGAAACCTCATTGATTTAGGGGCATCCTTAGAAGGCTGTGTAGTGAATGAAGACCAGTGCTCCATTAGTCATCTGTCTGAGAACCTGAAGTTTATTTGTGAAATAGTAAAGATTTGATCTATCTCATAAAGGAAAACAAAAAAAACTTTGAAGCCTGAAATCAAACCCAGATTTGCGTTGTTTAAAAACGTGGAGCTAATGGTTTCCTACAGAGGAAACACCTGTTTACTAGTAGAGAATTAAAGCAACATTTGAGATCCCATGAAAGTGAATAAAGAGCTCAAGGCACCACTAAGACAAAAAGCCTTCAATCAAATTCAGCAAATACTCTCAATCACACCCGAAAGCCTCCATGAAATGTTTTTATTTAGTTCTAAACAACAAAAGATGTCTTTCTGGGGGGGGAAAAAAGTGACTCCTTGGGGATATTCCAGCAGATTAATTATACAGATAAATTGTCTCTTTAGTAACGAAGTGGTTACAAATAACATAGCAAATGCAAACTTCAATGTGCCTCTCAAACTTCAGGATGTAGACGTTGTCATACTGGTAGAAAAATTTAAATTTCAAAGCAAGTTCTCATTTTCAGTAAGTGCCGGCATGTTTAGAAGGAATAAAGTCATTGAAGGGAAATCTGAGGAAAGCTATCGTAGAGGGCTTTATTATTCCACTCTAGCTCCTGTTGATTGGTGATTGGTGTCTTAGCTTGAAGTTCGTCCCATTGATCAGCTGTGATGATTTCCATAGTTAGACAGCACTCAGGATGCAGAATGGAGCAGATTTCAGCCCGTAACCCCCTGAAATCAACAGAAATATATACGTGCGCTCAATGACTATTGTAAAGCAAACATGTGGAAGTGTAAAACTTACACTAAAGGCTGGCAGAGCAGAAATGACCAAGAACTAATGAAAAAGAGTTCCTTAGTTTTGTAAGGTTTTCAGCAACATTGCATCCATGTGTTTTCCTTAAACTTTTAAGACCAGAAGAAAGGGATATAATTTTCATGGTTCATGGCATAGCTGATACAACAGTTTTATTTAGCTGATTTCAAATCAAATCCCCAACTTCTGGTTGAGCTAGCAGGTACTCTTTAATAAGATATTTAATATTTCTTTTAAACACTTAATGTTACAGGAAATTGGCTGTTTCAATAGATAAGTTGCTCCAATAACTTTATTATTAAATATTTGGTTCCTTGTCTGAATATAACTATTGTCAGAAGCTAGACATTGCGGTGTCACCTTGCACCAGTATTTGCATAAAAATTCCTTTCCCAAAAAATCAATTTTCTCATTTATACTTAGAATCAGTGGTTGAATAAATTAAATAGATTAGTTTATTTAAAAAAAGTCTCACTTATAATTTTTTTTTTTTTAGAGAAACTTTGACTTAGCTTGTCGGTTCTTGCAATTTTATGCCTTACTGTGAAATATGAATTCTGGATACTGTAATGATGACATCATTAACATATAAAAGAGCTTCATCGATGTATGCTCTTATCCCATGTTCCCCAACTGTTAACCAGAGCAGTGGGTCTTTAAGCTCTATAGCTAATATATTTGGATAATCTAGAGCACATCTTTAAGACTGCCTCATATGACTGATATTTAACATGATGTTTTGCAAGTAATATAGAAAAATAGAAGGAAATTCACATAGTCAAGTTAAATACATTCCAGTTTTATGCTTACTCTGGAAAATAACATCCAATGTTATTGTTTGAAAGCTGAAGCTGTGTATTTCTTTCTGTCATTTGAATATAGAACTATCTGAATTTTGTGGGCTTGGGGACTCTTGATTTGGGGATGTTCGTAAGATTCCTGTACACATATTATGATTAAGCTGCAGAAAGATGCTTTCAACCTTGATTCTTCTTAAAATAGCTCTGTCTAGTTACAGAATAATTTCTTAATAACCATGAAGAACTGTCTCACCTGCTTTGCCAGCAGTCGTTCTCTGTTAAAACAGAGAATCCCTGGTTCAATCAGCTGCTCAAACAGCATAATTTTTACTTCACCCCCACTGTGGTGTGGGATGTAATCTCCCCAGTGGACCTTCCCCGTCTCACATGCATTTGAGAAAGGCACCGTATTACTATAACGTTCACAGGAATGCAGTTGTTGTAAGGAGTTCTTAAATATTCCAACTCATCTTTATGAAAACAAAGAAACAAAAATATTAGGTGCTTTGACTCTTATTATACTGCAAATTGCATATGTGCAATGTATTAGCAAGTGTGAATCCTTCACACTTCTTTGTGAAAGACGATCAGAAAAGATCATGTTTTTTGTTAATCCTGTAGCAATCATAAATACCTGAAAAGGTATCAAAAATAGCTAAATCTGTGACATTCCAAAGTAACAGCAGATGGCTGCTTAGCTGACCTTTATAAATTATGATATTATATAACTAGGGGACAGCATAGATGCTTTTATTCTTTCAATTAAAACCTTATTGCACCTACAAGCCTTATTTGATTCTGTTATCATTCAGATTCTTCTGTGAGTGACAGGGTCATTCACTACAGAATGGGTATGTGGCCATTTGGCTACATAGATCATGATAAAGACAACCAAAAGAGATTAAGTCTAATTTCGCCCTCTTGAAAAATTATGGGGAGTTATGCTGACATTGATAACACAGAAAAGTACAATTTAAGAATATTGGAAATGAATGTTGGTGGTCAATAGATCTCTACTGAATGTTCTTTAATGGTACAAATAATATGCGCTGATAACAGCGAGTGCAAATGTGTCTAAGTGTCTCTTGGGAAACAGGTTTTTTACGTGTCACTGAGTTATCGCAGATGCTGTTGAGGCTACGGTCTACTGTGTAAGTAATTTTGTAAGTGAGTGTTGTCTGGCTTAACCTTGAGCAGGATATTGACTAAAATAATTTCAGAAGTGTTTAAGAAAACCTATATATGATGCAAAAGTATCTAGGTTTCTGAAGAAATTAATTACTATATTAAAATAACACCTTTCTGCTACAATAGTGAAGGTTACTTCTCTACTATTTGTTTGAGCGAAACTACTTTTCTCCAAACAAGAGGGAAGCCATTTTGTTAGGCTGAAATTACAGTGTGAACTCATGAAAAATAGATTTTCAAAAGGGTACTAAAGACTCAAGTATTTTAAAATGGGAATGTTTATAAATCAAAGTATGAAACATCAGTATGTTTAAAGTTAAATCAGGTGGACATATATAGAATTATTAGGGATTGGAAGGGACCTCGAAGGATCATCTAGTCCAATCCCCCTGCTATGGGCAGGGATATCTCACCCTAGATAAGACTGGCCAGAGCCTCATCCAGCCTGGTCTTAAATACCTCCAGGGAAGGGGCCTCAACCACCTCCCTGGGCAACCCATTCCAGGCTCTCACCACTCTCATGGTGAAGAATTTCCTCCTTGCATCCAGTCTATATATGTCTGTATAATGTAAACATTCAATATGAAAAATAGATCACAGAAGTCCTTAATCACAGAACATTAAGGATTGGAAGGGACCTCAAAAGATCATCTTGTCCAGTCCCCCCACCACAGCAGGATCACCTAGATCCAGTTGCACAGGAAATATCCAGGCAGGTTTTAAATATCTCCAGAGAAGGAGACTCCACAACCCCCCTGGGCAGCCCCTTCCAGTGCTCTGTCACTCTCACCATGAAGTAGTTCCTTCTCATATTTATGTGGAACCTCCTGTGTTCCAGCTTACACCCACTGCCCCTTGTCCTATCATTAGATGCCACTGAAAAGAGCCTGGCTTCTTCCTCCTGACACCCACCTTTCACATATTTATAAACATTAATAAAGTCAGCCCTCAGTCCGTTGTTTTTTTTACCAAGCTCAGGAGACCCATCTCCCTCAGCCTTTTCTCATAAGTGAGATGCTCTACTCTTTCATCATCTTAGGATGAACTTAGAAACCCATAACTGGACACAATATTCCAGATGCGATCAATGAATGTTAGTTTTTTCTGTCAATCCTTACATACATTTCTAATATTTTCATTTTTTGTTGGCTATCCTCCCTGAGAATTTATTACATCTTCTGACATATTGACAACAAGTAGTTCACTGTTGTTATGCCCAGATTAACTATGAAATCTTTGGTCTTATACAATTGATGATGAAAGGTAATTGTTTATCTTGGAGACCTGTATTCTAGTCAGCCATGTCCTAGTTGCCAAGGTGAGGTTTATCAAGATGTGCTCATCCAAACCCCATGCCTCATGGCTGTGGAGACACGCGTAGGGGTAAAATAATGTACAAGGAACTGCAAAGCTTACCTGTGAACTTCCTAAGTAAAGACAGAGAGATGGATGGATGGATGGGTAGATGGATAGATGGATGGATGGAATAACTTTCTAAGCTTTCAGACTATGTTGACTAAGTAATTGGTTTAATTTGTCCATTTCTACCTTTCTGTATGAGTGCTCATTGAGTGTGTGCAAACTGTCAATCACATAGATGGTTAGCATGCTGGAGATGCCTTCACTTTTGAAGTGACTTGCCTATAGCAGATTACAAGTTACTGTCCTAATTTGCAGCGCAGAAACTCTTTCAGAAAAACTCTGAGTCCTGAGTTCTTGAGTACACTTGTTTCAGCTGAGGAAACTGATTTAATCTCGCCTTAAGCGCTAAGGAAGATTTCTCATGCCATATGCTTTTATTTGTCCACTAGAGATTTAAATCCCTTGGCTAATATGAGGCTGTCGTATGGTTGAAACCAGGTTGGGAGGAGCTCTCTCGTGCAATGAAATATGATTACACAGATATATCAGCTTTCACGGTCCCCTGATCCGCTTTGTGGCCCTGTCATGTCGAGCTGTGAAGTTCAGTTCAACTGTGGGATGATGTGCCTGGGAATCGAGATTCCCATACCTTGTTATACTGCAACACCTGGACCTTCTTGGGAAAAGAGAATATGTCCCCAGGTTTCTCCCCCCAAAATTCAGTTGAAAAGTCCCTAATTACATTTAATGAGACATACTAGAGAAACTTGAATTAGCAAGGGCTTCGCTCTTTATTTATTTCAGAGTCTCAAGCACAGTTTTGCAATGACATTGTCTGCACATCTACTTTCATTTGTCAGAAGTTACCTACAGATTTTGATGTATTAATCTTCATGTGTTTGGCAGTAATGAGTCTAGTGATTTATAATATCAAGGCAGACTATTGGCCTACCTTTTTTTATTCTCTCTCTCCCTTGCTATGTTAGACAGCCTGGAATGCCATCTGCTACTGGGATTCTTATCCCTTAAACTAAATGTGTAATTCAAGTATACAATACAGCATTGTACTTCTGTCTTTTTAAACTGAACAGCTGTTGGGTACAAAAGATATACTCCAACAGTGTTGTTTTAAGTGTGTTATCTATTAAATATCAATGAAGCCACGGATTGTTTAGCACCATTATCAAAGATGAGATTTTTCTCCAAGTAATCGCACTCTGGGAAATAAACAATCTGCAGCACATTTGATAGCATCCAAACCAAGGTGTGGAATTTCATTAGGCTGTTGGGTGTAGCTAATGCTCTCATTTATCAAAGCTTACAGAACAAAGAGGTTAGCTCACTTGAAATGGGACATTTCTGTACTTAAAATAGAAATATTGCAGAAAAAATGCAATAGGATTCAGACTACAAAGGGAAGTGGGAACTACTGCAGTATAAATTCTTGAATCATAGAATCATAGAATCATCATGGCTGGAAGGGACCTCCAGGGTCATCAAGTTCAGCCCTCACTCTAACATCTCTCTAACTCCTAGACCATGGCCTCAAGCGCTTTAGCTACTTGGTTTTTAAACACCTTCAGAGATGGTGATTCCACCTTCTCCCTGGGCAGCCTCTTCCAGTGCCCACCACTCTCTTAGGAAAGAACTTCTAATACCCAATCTTAACCTCCCTTGATGCAACTTCAGGCCATTTCTTCTTGTCCTATCATTAGTATTTTGGGAGGAGAGAATTAATTAATCAGTAATGAATATCTTCTGTCTTTATTTATCATAATTTGTTTCAGAGAAATTCTTACCTGACTGGGAGACTGAAGAATTGTTGTACCTAAAGGAAATGTTTTAAATGAGAATAAGTTTTGATACCACAGATATTCAGTATAGATTAAAATATATATGTATATCAAACATGATTAACATAGACTCATAGAATCATTAGAGACTGGAAGGGACCTCGAAAGATCATCTAGTCCAATCCACTTGCCATGGGGGGAGCAGGCACTGCTCACATGCGCTACTCACTTATAACCTGGGCAGGATTTTAGGACTACTGGTAAAATATGAACATACTGAAAACGTATCACTATGCACAGTGTCATATGTAATGTGTGGGTATATGTCATGTCTTGTTAACATATCAGGAGTTAGGTTCCAGAAATAATATCTGCAGAATGTTGTGAGTGTTAATCATAGAGAGCTGCATATTAATCATCTTGGCGAACAAATCTGACTCATTAGAAGCTGTACCCCCCAGCAGGGAGAAGGATGAGAGGTGTCTGGGAGAGGAAGCTCCATTAATCAGCATCTACAGTTAGGTTTACAAATTAGTTTGTCAGAAAATAAAGCTGGGAGCTGCTCCTTTGCAAGAAACAAAAACTTGAAAGTCTACTTAAACATCTTATTAAATAGCTTTGGATGTAAAATACATAAATTGTCTTTGCAGCTAAGATTAGCAAAAGTGTTTCTTGTGCCACATGGTCTGATCAATGCAATACAAAATTTCACTCTCTGTGGCAAAATATGTGGGTTTAAAAGAAAATTAGAATCTAGAAACTAGATAAATACCCTTCACCTTGTCTCTTGCATGCATCACGGAAGCCGTAGTACTCTTTTGAGATGTAGATTTGAACTCTTGCAGGCTGAAGGAGTACATTGAAAGTGTACTTGGCATGCTGGTGCAGGGATGTGGCACTTGAGCTACCATTTAAAAACTAGGGCATTTCTTCAACTTCCTCCTTCAGATATATTTTTGAATGTAAGTAGACTGCTATTTCTGTTGTAATTCACTCCTGCCTGTTAAGCAACTTTGAGATGGTAGGAATATTTCTCATTTTACAAAATAAGCACAAGTGCTTTACTTCATTAACTACATGGAAACAATTCTCAACACAGATGGGAGCAAAGATTTGCTGCTCAAGATAAAATTCTTAAGTGACAGCATATAGGCAGCCATCAATACAAATCTAAATGGTTTCTGCAGCTTTAGAGAATTCGGCTTCTGGAATTAGTTTCCCCAATTTTTATTAAGCATCTGTTTAGGGACCTTAATTTCTATGGGAATCTGAGAGACTATTGTCCAATCCTTCAAAGGTATTTAGCAGTCAGAATCATACTGTTTCAAAGAGGTAGGCACTAAAGTACCTTTAGACACCTGAGCCTAAAATTACTCTCTTGAACATGATGCAAAAAATCATCTGTAGAGCAGGAAATTCAACTGAGTTCTCTTGAGGATCTTCCCTCTTGCTGTCCTAGTATAGCTCTGAAATGAACTGACTCTGAAAGCTGTGAGATTAGTCAGCTCTAGATATGTAAGGTTATTACTATTTGTATTACAAACAACCCCAAACTCAAAACATGGTGCTTTTGAATGACAAACGTTGTTCCTCAATTTAAAAAAGCACAGAGTGAAAACTAGTCTGTGTCCGTGAGAATTTAGGTCATGACTTTCAAGTGCTTTAATGGAGTTAGGTACTTCTCTTTGAATTTCACCAAGATTTGAACAACTATCAAAACTCCTTATGTTTCTTCAAAAGTCTCATTTCAAAATGTTAAAAATACAACACAGCAGCTGGGACTAAAACCTGACAGAGGTTTGAGAGGTTTTACTGGCCAGGACTAATACAAAGATATTTTTAATATACTTGAGACATGTCTATTAGAAATAGCTTGAAATTCACGATTACAGATTTTGTTTTGCAATGCCTGTGAAAACTTGAATGTGCAGATGTGATTAACCCCTAGCAATGCTGTATTATCTCAGTTCAATGTCACAAGAGGAGGTGGGAACCTTGCTGATGATTTAAACCATGGAATCATAGAATGTGTTGGGTTTGAAGGGACCTCCAAAGGTCATCTAGTCCAAACCCCCTATGACAAGCAGGGACAGCTCTAACTAGAACAGATTTCTCAGAGTCTCATCAAGCCTGACCATTCCACCAGGGACGGAGTCCCCACCACTTCTCAAGGTGTCCCAGACATTCACCACCCTCTGCTCCCTCCCTGAAATGTTTATACACCAATGCACGCAGCATGGGCAATAAACAGGAGGAGCTGGAGACCGTTGCGCATCAGGAAAACTATGATATGGTAGCCATCACAGAAAACTGGTGGGATGACTCCACCACACTGGTGTGTTACAACTGATAACTATCAACTTTTCAGAAGGGATAGGCAAGGAAGAAGAGGTGGTGGAGTAGCCCTTCTGTGTTAGAGGGACATATGAAACCATACAAATGAATGCAGGTGAGGATACAGTTGAGTCATTGTAAGAATTAGGTGTAAAGCCAGCAAGAGTGATACTGTGGTGGGAATCTGTTATAGACCACCCAACCAGGATAAGGAAACAGATGACATTTTTTTTATAGGCAACTGGGAGAAGTTTCACAGTCACTGCCTCTTGTGCTCATGGGGGACTTTAATTTTTCTGATATTTGCTGGAAATATAACACAGCAGAGAGAGAACAGTCCCAGAGGTTCTTGGAGTGTGTGGAAGATAACTTCCTGACACAACTGGTGAGGAAGCCAACCAGGGAAGATGCCCACTTGGGTCAGCTTCTTGTGAACAGGGAAGATCTTGTGGGAGAAGTTAAGGTTGGAGGTCGCCTGGGGCACAGTGATCATGAGTTGATTGAGTTTTCAATCCTTGGAGAAACAAGGAGAGGGACTAGTGAAACCATCACCTTAGACTTCCAGAGGGAGAACTTTGCTGTTCAGGAGACTGATTGACAAAGTCCCTTGGGAGGCTGCCCTGAAGGAGATAGTGGTCCAGGAGAGCTGGACATACTTCAAGACATACTTAAGGGCACAGGAGCAGGCTGTCCCCGTGAGATGAAAGATGAGTAGGTGGGGAAGACGACCATCTTGGCTAAGTAGGGATCTTTGGCTGCACCTCAAAAACAAAAAAGAGGCTGTGACCTCTGGAAGAGGGGGTAGGTGATATTAGGAAGAATTTTTTTCACAGAAAGGGTGATCAGGTACTGGAATGGGCTTCCCAGGGTGGTGGTTGAGTGGCCATTCCTGGATGTGTTTAAAGATCTTTTGGATGAGGTATTAAGGGATATGGATTAGTGGGGAACTTGTAAGGTAGGGTAGATGGTTGGACTCTATGATCTCCGAAGTCTTTTCCAACCAGAGTGATTCTGTGATCAAAGAACTTTTCAGAACATTCTGAACACTACTCCAGACACAGGACTTGAGAACCAGAAAACATGCGTCTTAGAGAGAGCTGAGAACAGTGGCGTTGGCTGTTAGATACCGCCTCAGCTTCTGTTTTAGCTTATGGAAATAAAACCAGCATTGCTCCAGAGGTAGGAACAGATAAGAAATGTTTCTGCATATACTCATGGTTTCAGAACAAAGTTTACTCTGGAAAAGTTTCTTCCTTCACGCTTTGTTTATTGAAGCAACCTCTCCCTTCTCCTTACACACAGCTGCTGGTAGATTTAGCCACCAGAGCCATTTATAAAGTGCCCTTGGCAGTGGCAGCGCCTCATTTCTGACCACAAGCACTGTTCTCCCTTAGATTTCAAGAGCGATATTTTGTTGGTGAGGAGTGGACATGGTTTCTTACGTGCTGCACCATGCTTCCAGGCCCGTATTCCTCTGCTTCTGGTGCCGGGTTCTTCAGCAGACTGCAGCTTCCACCTCCAGCCTTGCCTGAGTGCTGGGGGTGGCACTGCTGAGATGCACCCAGCTCCTGTGCTCGTACTGCTAAGGGGCCGTATGGTTTTGTGTTTTCACTTGTGCTATGGCAACGGTGACTAATCAGGGTGTGCGAGGATGTGTTGGGAGTCTTAAGCGTGGTTTTGGGGGTGAAACAAATCAGGCTGCACTGCTGAATTGAGGCTGCTCCAGGTAGGGAGATGGATGAAGGTAATCCAGGGGTTTCTGATTTTAACAGCAGGTCAGGAATTAGGTGACTTGCTGGAGAATGTCATTAGAGAAAATCCAGGCAGTCTGGGTATAATAAACAACAAAGCCTTAAATCCAGAGGACCACATTAACACTCAATGTGTCTTTAAAAGTATTAAGGTCTAACAACACCACAGACTACTTTGTATTTTAGCTGTAAGATGCTCAAGAGTATTAGGCGATAAGCCAGCATGAGAATCTGCCATGTGTTAAAGATTATCCGACTGTTTGTAACATCTAACCGCTCCTCCAGACACAGTTTCCCCTCAGATACCTCCCATATTACGGTGGCTAATATCAAAGCAAATACAATAATCGTGACTGTGAAGGCATGACAGGCCCTTGGAGTTGGATTTCATTCCGAAAGGCAGCAAAAACTATCCATATAGAGTCTGTGTAAAAACAAAATAAAACAAAACAATAGGTTATTATTGAGCGAGGCACCCTAATTCTTCAAGTTTAACATCTTTTACTGGAGAAAATGCCTAATGCTTTAAAGCTTGTGAATATAAATTCAAAGAGAAAATTAAAACAGAAAGCATCTGGCTTCCAGAACTATGAAATATTCTGACATTTGTAGGAATAGCTTGTCTTTATAAAATTGTATTCCTGTAAAAGTTGCTTGATTTTTGTAGTGTCTAATTGTCCAGAGACACGAGCAGTCTATCAGCATGTTCTGCTGAAACGTCAGGGATTCATATTAAAAATAGTAAATAACATACTTACAGTCGTAAGTATCTGAAACAAAGCACAAATAATATAATGATAAATGACACCTAATGGCAGCTTCCTTGGCATTATGTGAAGTTACAGTCAAATATTGTTTACAGCTCTGTGCCTTTCCCATTAGGAGACAACACAATTTTGCAGGCATCACAATAAACTTTTGGAAGGAAGCTAAAAACTTTTTAATACCTGGTTGCAAATGACACAAGGAGCTCATTTGCCATGAGCTAAAATACAGTATTCATCTTCACAGTCATTAAAGTTTGGCAAGTTACAGGGTTGTCACTCAAATAGAATGAGTCCTTCCTAGGAAAGAAGCAGAGAAGAAAATAATTTTGTATTATGGACTGTAAGAGTCTAATAAAAACAGCAATAATAAACTTGTTTTGATAAAGTTTCTAGGTTTGTAATAGGGCTTCTCAGGATTTTGCAGCCTGGTTGTACTAGAGACTGGGGTAGTCCTTCACACCAGGTAGAACCAGAACTTCCAATCTTCCCTTGTCTTGAGTTGCTCCATAACTGTTCACCCTAGAGTATCTCGGCACCGCTCCTGAGATATAGGGTGTTGGCAGATGATGCCAGAAGGTATCTGGGGTGTGTATGAACCAGCAAGCAACCCATTGCAAAGGTGCCTGTGTGCTACTTGACTCTGGGTAAAGGTGGTTGGTGAACATGGAGCATTGCTCCGAACTTCCAGGGGCAGGCTGATGGGTCCTCCAGCTGCTCCAGCTGGTGCTTTCTTACAAGAACTCAAGAAAATAGAGTAGTCTTTTTTATGCTGTGGAAAATATAAATCAAAATTAAGAACTTGACTGCAGTTGCAGAACTCAACCAGTTTTCTCAGTGGAGGTAACTTGTGCCTTCTTTTGTAGTGCTGGCTTACAGCAATGTCTGTGCAGCTCCTTCACAATCTTTCACTTATAGTAATTTGAAGTAATAGACAAAATAATTGGACATGAAGGTGTAAGGCAACTTCCCAGAGCAGATAGGATTAAAATGCATTTAATGAGAAGACACAAATTCACTGAGCTTGACCTATTTCATTAAAACACCTCAATGTACTTTCCCTCATCCACGGCACAGTTGCTGTGGAGCATACCCAGGGTTTCTAAAGGGAACTGCTGCACCTGTTATTACAGAGGTTTTCTGAAGAAAAGTAAAATATTAAGATTCTTTGTGAGCTAGAGAAAGGACTGTCTTGTTCGTATCGCTGTGGCCGATAAACAATACTAATGAACCAGCAATCGCTAAGAGAAGGTAGGAATATTTGCATGTTGCTCTCACCTTAAGTTCCAAATATAAACCTGCAAGAGATGAAGGTTCATAGGATGTTGGTCTTTTGCATCCTCCGCTATGGAGTCATATCACACCTGGGGTATGTACCACACCAGGGAGGGAGGGAGGCGGTTTGGCTGAGTGCGTTTCATCTCAGTTGTTGTGTACTGTGTGCCTTCAGCACTTAGAATAGCATCAGGGCCAAACTGTGGATGACTAAACTATGGAGTATTGGAAGCGCCAAGGTAACTAACGTCACCTTTGTCCACCCCCTCCTTCCTATTCTTTGTTCTGGGAACAGGCACTTAGAAGCAGGGTTGCATAGTACACGTGGTTTCATAGCTGCTTTTCTGACACAAGCCCTGCTAGTGACAAAAATAATACCAATTCCTATTTGGTTTTCTTTTTAGTAGTAGCTGCCAATGTATTGGTGACCATCTGGAAGAGATTAAGGAATCTGCATTGTAGGTACCAACCCCTAAAATGTACCAGTTCCGATTTATTTATTTATTTTTCTAATAAAAGCTTTTTCCCATCTTTCACTGGGTACCACAATACCAATTCAAAGACTTTTGGGATTACGCATCTTTCAATTTAACTAACTGTGTCAGAACTGGAGAACTACATTGGGTATAGCCATGATGTTATATTTAATTACAAGCATTGCTATCGTGATCCTTAGCACTATGGATTAGCACTAGTCTCTCAGATAAAATGAAGCACACTAATTGTAAGCTGATTTGCTGGTTGTCTTCATGCAACTAGATGGCACCGCTATTTACACCAAATGCGGTCAAGTATCCTTTTAATACAGACATGGATTACACACATTAAGCACAAGTCAACATAATCCAAAAGCACACTAAAATGTAATAGAAATCCTGACAAAACCGAAACCAGCTGTTATGCAGCTACAAATTGCTTCTGCTGCCTCTCTGAAGAGTTTTAGCGAGATGAATGGAAAGATAAAAAACAAGAAACGTAAAAAAAAGCCCTATTGGAACTTTAGAATTGCAACAGAGTGAATGACAAATTAGCATATTTTAAACTACGACAGACTAGTTTGTTTTAACCCAAAAGCTAAAATGTTTTGCTTGCTTGGCTCCAAAACGTCTCTGATTTAAGGCAAATCAAGGAAAGCATGTCACCGTTTCAGTGTTTTCATATTCTGGAGAAAAAAAGGCAGCCATCATGTCCTAGAGGTTTGGGGGGGGATTCAAAGACTATTGAAAAATATTGGGGAAAAAGTTTTACAAAAGATGATCCAACAACTAGGCTCAAAACGATCAGTATTTAGATCTGATTTTGGTTTCCTTCTGGTTGAAACCTTGAAAATGGATGAAAGACTTTTTTTAGTATAAACCCTGCTATTTCTGTTGTATTTAAGGAAGTAACCCAGAAGTTAATCTGAATCCTTTTACAGCTCCTTACTGTTGTTGCTTTTTTTTTTTTCGGATATTTTTATATTTGGGTATCTCTCAAGTCATTCAAATTCTTTAGAGTAGTAGCTAGACCTCCTAGTTATCTATGGAAGTTGGTTGGCTGTTTTGGGACTTTTAAAACTATATGTTCAGGCTTTCTAGTAGCTTTCATTTATCCTTTTTAAAATCTTTTGTTTCTTTTTCCTTGTCTTTTTTTCTCTGCTATTCATCTGATGGTTTTGACTGGAGAAAAAGTCTGTAAGTAATTCTTTGTGGGATGTTAATCAATAAAAAGGATCCTCGTTGGTTAGTTTCTGAGCCAAGAAGTGTAGGGACAGGAAAGGCTGTGTTCTACATTTTCATAAACTTATTAGTGACCTTTTCTGAGTGTTAAAGGATTTACACTTGCAAGTGTTCAGCTCTTGGTTTTGATAGGCATAATGAAATAATTGTCAGCAAAGTGCAGTTGATCACCATGGCCAGGGCTTCTCGGTCTGCTTAAAGACATCAGGCTGAAGGCTAAAAACTAATGAAAATTACACAGTCTATAAAGTGAAAACATATACCCACTGTTCAACTAGAAAGACAAGAAAGGGAAAAATAAGACATAATTGAAAACCTTAGAGTCACACTAGATGTAATGAATGGAAGACCTTAGAGTCACGCTACATGTGATGAATGGAAGTTTTTGATAGGGTTTTGGCAAGGTGACTGCTGGATTTTCAGGTTTTTGAAGCATAACTCTGCATTTTACTTATTTTCCTTGAGCAGTTGTTGCTCTGAGATATTGTTGAGGGGTGTGTGTATCAAATGTGTAGGGGTTTTGGAAGAAATGTGTTAGTACATCTCACAGGAAGTTTTGTGTTTCAATTAACAAACTCATTTATCTCTCCAAACTGTTTTGACATCTTCAGACTGAGCTATCACAAGTAATAATATTTACAGTGAATATAATGTATTTTCCTTGCTGGAAGGGTACAATCTTGTCTTCAAAACTGGTCTTTACAATATTGTTTTTATTGGGCTAAAAAGAACCTAAATTGAAAGTTATCTAGTACAAATTTTCCAATATTGTTACTAGTACTGCTGACTATTTTTATCAATAATTTCCACTTCGGTTTGTTGGGGTTTTCCTTACAAAAATAGTATTAAAGTATTTTCACCTTGCAGAAAGTGAAAAACTGACATTCAGGTAACAGGACTTTGTTGATGAGAACCAGTCTTTTTGAGGAATAGGTGTTGTTTATTCAGATGAAGGAGAAAACATGAGAATACTTTTTCTTGTTATGTGTAAGACTGGAGAGTGGAATATCTTGAAGATGTGGTGGCTATGCTACTGCCCTCTATCCCTCAGTTACAGAATCATAGAGCATTAGGGGTTGAAGGGGCTTTGAGAGATCATCCAGTCCAATCCCCCTACCAGAGCACTATTACCTAGATCAAGTTGCACAGAAACATGTCCAGATGGGTTTTAAACATCTCCAGAGAAGGGGAGTCCACATCCACCCTGGGCAACCCATTCCAGTGCTCCAGTCAGCATTTTGAGTCATTCTGTCACTCATGGGTTTACAGAAATCAAGAGCAACAGTGACTCTTTTATTTATATGACCTGAAAAGACCACCTTAAATCACATGCACGTTAGACAGCTTGATTTGTCTCCTGTAGAAATTGTTGTAGTTAGTAGCCCTTTTTGCATTCGCATTTTTAATTCTCTTTTTGTTTTAATTCTGTACTGAAAAGTGCTGAGTAGCTGAGATGTGCTCTGCACTTTGTATAGTGAAAGCTATCACATCTCTGCAATTCAGGGGGGGAAAAAAATGTGTTTTTTCTTCTGGAGAGGCTCTTTGCCCTTTTGCTCAGAGGACTTCTCCAGGTGTTGACTACTAACTTTACAGAAAAATAACTTTTTGGGGCCTTGAGATACAGCTCTTAGGCAACAGACATTACATTAAAATAATCAATCACTTATTCAAAGAGAACCTGTAAATAGGTTGACATTTAGACATGTAACCTGGATTCCAGAGTTCTTTGGTACCGTAACATCAGCAGTGTCAAATCTTTTTGTCCTTTGTTCTTTTTTTCTTAAAATAAAGCTTTCTCCTCTTTTCCCGCTGGCTTCAGATGAGGCAGCTGCAAACCTGTTCCATTTGTATGCCATTGATCTATTTGTCCCTGTTTTAGAAGCTTTAAGCAGGTTAAAAATATTAACAAATCAATCCAAGGAAACCAATGGTCATAGCAGGCGTTGTAGGAACTAAGCAATAGCACTGTTCCTATGTCCTCATAGAAAATACTCTTTGGTTTTCTTCTTTCCTACTTTCATCTAGGGGTTCTGGCAAATCACTTACTAAAAATCCGTAAAAGCCTCTCCATACAGTATAGAGTGACTACGTTCAGTGTTTCTCCATGGCCCACGATGGTCTTTGAAGTCTGTGCCATTTTCTTTTCAGGGAGTCACCTAGTAGGTCTTCTACTGATGAAATACCTGAAACTCTCTACGCTTTATTTAGGAAATAGATAAACTGAGCTTTAATTAGGAAGACTGTATGTTATGTTATGATGCAGATCCATCAAATACAATGAAGTTGATAGAACACTTCTTATTCTTGATGTGTTCATGCGCTCTCTGCTATATATCTAAGCTATACATATGTACATGTCTCTGTTAATAGCTTTAAGGTAGGGAGATAATCACATGTCAGCAGCACAAAGAAGAATTAGCAGTGTCTTTAAACACAGTAATGGGTTCTAACTAAAGCATACAAAGTGCAGCAGCTAGTCAAGGATAAATTAGTGGAGTTTTAATTTTCAGTGAAAGAGAAGAAAATGCTGCCTCAAGTGTTCTACACAACAAATAATTGTATAGAATTATACAAACCAGTTGAGCTTCGGCAGATGGTTTTGAGTATATGCTTGTTCTTTTTTTGTATGGGCCATGTGTAGCTTTAGATACCTCAAAAGCTGTGCAATGTACAGGGTTATTGGTGTGCCTCACCAAATGCTTTGGAGGTGTAGGTATTTTTCTGTCCCTTACTTTCTACACTATAGAAGCTGAAGTCTTATTATCCTGCACTAAAAGCCTCAGGGAGAGATTCCATTCTGAAAGAACCACCTCTTTCTAGTAACTCAATCTCCAACAAGATCCGTAGAAAAGATAAATTGTCAGATAATCAGAGATGCTTCTTTTGTGAAATTCCTCAAGAACAGTGGGCAAATAATCCACTGGAAGATAAAACACCTATTACCAGCACAAAGTGTAAGTCCCTCTAAGCAAGGTTTTGCCTGTGCGAATGACCGATAGCATCTGAGAGTGGAAGATTGACAAGCTAGAAGGCAGTTAAAGATAACAACAGGGCACCTGAGAATCACTGAGGGAATTTATCACTGTCACAGTGTGTGATATGTAGCACACTGCGAGTGTGTGGGTTTTTTTATTCTCATACATTTTAAGTCTCTGAACTGGTTTCATGGGCACCTGAAGCAATGGAGAGCAGTGAATATTCTTCTCATAGTGCAATGCTACTGATTTCAAATGTGTCTAATTAGTGCATCTTCATTTTACACAGCTAAGCAAATGCCTTTGACACTAACTGCCATCAGTACTATTGTCTAAGCCGTAGAAAAGAGAGAATGCCATTAAAAACATGCAGCCTCGTTGCAGTCAAAGTTAATTTTGACACATTCTTTCTAAGATTCCACTACAGGCACTGTATTTTGTTACCAGTTGATCCTCATTTTCTCAAAAATAGCTGTATTTCTTTAAAGCTGAGGTTTGCATTAAATTTTTAACATAGAGGAAGGAGGCAAAGGAATGAAGCTTGGCCACTGTCTATTTATGTGAATATACACACAACAAAATAAAGTCACTGCAGGTGAAATCCACCCATATGCAAAACACTGATTCATGATCTGTGTGTTCATTTAATCCCACCTCAGCTCTCAAAATAGAGTGTAGTGGGAGTTGTGATACATGAAGTGGCAGATTGAAGATATGGCTGCGAATAAAATGTGAACTCCATGCTGCCTGGAGAATCCTGTTTTGTTTCAGGTTGTCTATTCTGTATCCCCATCTTCAGTTTAAGTGTTGCCTTGGTATTTTAATATCTTTTGTAGATTAAATTGTGTTCTATGAAGTATCACGGTCTGGATGCTTTCAGCAAAAAAATGCCTGAGAATGCAAGATAAAGTACTGAAGAGTCACAAATGTCAAGGCACTCTCCCCTGTGGGGCTGCTACTTTTGTGTTAGCGGGTTCATTGATGTGAATGGTTTCTTGGGTTAGTGCTGAAGGAACACAGATAGAAAAAAAATCCCCACACGAGCACTTCAGCTAGAAGTTGACAGCAACTAGCTGTCTTTAAGGAAACCTAGTTTTTAAGGACAGGAATGCTTCCAATTTTTTATTGATTTTTATTTTTTCCCCAAAAAACCATTGATTTGTGGACCCTGATCACCATAAGTCTTGAGAAGAGATTGTACTCCTCGAAGGTCTCTCTGATTTCTTTCCAGATTTGTAGCCTTTTGTGGTTTAGTGACTCTTTCTGAGAATGTCTGGGGCACTAGTTTCAGGGCTGTAATGAGCAATCCTGTTGTCCATGAGTCTTGCTCTGGTACTTTTGAACCCTGGAGTCATTTTTCCTTCCTTTCTTCAGTCTCAGAGAGAATTCAAGGAATTGAAAGTCCTTTTGCCAGTGGACAGCAGTGTGTGGTGTCCCTCAGAGGAGAATCTGGGAAGAAAATCTAGTCCCTGTGAATTAGGACTGAAGTGCTTTCAGTACTGGCAAGTGCCCTTCCCTGTCTGCATGGAAGTGTTTGTGTAGATGCTCATCATAGACAGATACTTCAGCGAATGTAGCTGTCATACTTCATCTTGCTGTACCTGAACAGATATTTCAAAATGCAAATTTTAAAGTTTGTCTGTGTTTGAAACCATTGAAGGCAATCTTCTGCTGTGAAATCCCTTCCTCTGAATGTGTAATCCCAATTTTCTTGAATTATAGTATTACTGAGGCTGAATAAGACCTCTGGCATCATCCAGCCTAGCCCTAACATCACCACAACCTAGACCAGGGCACTAAGTGCCACAGCCAGTCTGTCCTTAAACACCTCCAGGGATGGGGACTCCACCACTGCCCTGGGCTCTCCAGTCTAGGCTTTGATCACCCTTTTTGTGAGGAAGGGCTTCCTAACATCCAACCTAACCTTCCCCTGGCACCTTCAGGTCCTGGCCTCTTGTCCTGTTGCTCATTGCCTGGGAGAAGGTCCCGACCCCCACCTGACTACAACCTCTCTTCAGGGATTTGTAGAGAGGGAGAAGGTCGCCCCTGAGTCTCCTCCAGCTCCCTCAGCCTCTTCTCATCAGATTTTCCCTCTAGTCCCTTCCCCACCCTCATTGCTCCTCTAGACCTGCTCCAGCCCCTCAATCTCTTTCTTGAAGTGAGGGGCCCAGAACTGTCCCCAGTTCTTGAGGTGAGGCCTCAAATTAAAACCTTTAATTTAACCTTTAAAACTTTAAATTGATGATGTATCTAAATGAATTCAACCTACTTAGCATCACCCATACTATGATGTGCAAACCCTGCATTGCTTTAATTTAACCTGTTTCTCCCCACGCCTCACCTTGACAAACCCTCATTTACTAGAAAGCTTCAGCCTGAAAGTTTGTCAAAGCTTGGCATCTGAAAGACAACCAAGAGAAGCAGCTGTGTGCAGGTATGGATGCTTATATAAGACTCTTGGATATATTTTGTGAGTATTTCCCTTGCCCTAAATGAACCAATGCCAGTCATAGTCTCTCGTTGCCATACAATAAGAGGTCTCGTACTGTTAAAATCCTTTGGTCAGTGCTACTGTACACACAGAGCCTGATAATATTTGGTACTTGAAGAATTATGGGATAATTATATCAGATTTCTTCTTGACCCGATTTGCCTTGTGGACATGCTTTACAAGCTTGGAAGCAAAGCCCTTAACTACACAAGAGAAAACTGGATGCTATTACTTTCCTGTGAGCTTTGCATAACTGTCAATGAAGGACAATGTTTTTGTGATGGCTGCCAGTTGTGTCAGTCTGTGCAGAATTCATGGAAGCAGAACACAGGGCATCTGCTGCAATGAAAAGTAAGAGATGGAATAGGGAGATGAAAATGAATGGAGGGAGAAAGTCCTGAGGAAAAACTAAAGCACCACAAAGGAATAAGGCTTGACACCCCAAACTGCTCTCAGCAGAAAGTAGACACTCAAGGACAGAAGTGCTTTAGAAACCGTGACGTTCCTAAAATCTCACTGTGACTAGAAGTCAGGTTGTTTTGATACGAGATTTTGGCTACTTTAATCGAATTCAGTTTGCTTCAAGGAAGAAAAAGGACCCTTCCTAACCTGTATTTTACATAGTCTTTCACCTCTGCATCCTCATCTCGTCCAGTCTATTTTCTAACAGGGACGTGCTTTAAGAATCTTTATTTTTCATGTTTAATAATCTGAAGCAAAGAAAAATCTAACTTGATATTCCATGGCCTGGTGAGCAGAATCATTACAGTGGATCAGAGGGGATTTAACAGCCTTCTATTAAAATGTTGGGATGATATTAATTTCCTTCATCTTGCACATCAATACAATGCAGAGGAAAGTGGTGCAACATTTATAATCGGAAAGCACTTCCAATTCATAAAGTGTTTCCAAAGCATTCCTGACACGTTGGACTGAAGATTCATTCCTGTAGAAGATCTGGAACTTGGGCTGTCTCATTCTGGAGTTAAGCTGGGTCCCTGCAATTCTGCAAAGGTTGTTTATCATTTGTGGAAAAAAGGCTGGTGTCGCTATCAGAGTGAGGTCTCCATGTTAGTGATGACAGCATAAAGCAAATCAATAGGCAGCTTCTCTTACACATTCAGCTGTTGATGTTGTCTGAGACTTTATATATCTTTGAAGAACAGAGGGCTTAATTTGTGAGATCACTTGCTGCTGGGTGCTCTGGAGGCAAGGAAGGTTTCCTTAAGTTTACGGAGGAGAAGCCATGGAAGGGCTGTTTGAAATAGTAGCTTGGACATAGCGATTGTTTAAGGAACTCCTAGGAGGAACCCACAAGAGATAAACATGCCTTAGGCTGGTAGCTGAGGCAGGACCAAGAAGTGTAGGAGCAGTGGCTCTGCCCGTCTACCTTACAGAGTGTTGCATACCGTGTGCATTAAGTGGTACTTGGAACTGTGTGTCCCTCCCTGCATGGAGGCTTCCAGCCGCATGGGTCTGCACGGAAAGCAGCAATAACTTGTCTCCTTCTTCTCTGCCTGTATGAATCCTCCACTTACTAAAAGTGAAAAGCTCTTTAGTCTAACAGGGTTTAAAAAACTCCTACTTCTTACTTGCTTCAATTACACTTTTTGCCTATTTCTGTGCATTGGTTCCTTGCCCCACTTGGCTTGAATGCAAATGCCTGTCATGCCTATCAAGGTTTTCAGAGTCTTCCTCAGGTAAAGCAAGCTTCCTAGCGTTTTAAAATACTGTCTTTCCTCCAAATACCTGTCTTAAGGAGAAAAGTGCTGGATTTATCTGTTGTAAGATACCTATTTTATTTCCGTCGCAGTGGCGGTTTTCACATAGGAAAACAACAATATTTAATTAGTCATCGTTTTTTCTTTGTGTGCACAGTCAATGCTTTGTTAAGGGTAGTTTGTGTTTACTTGAAACAGTTTTGGAAGTAGGTGCTGCTACTGCTTAATGGGAAAACAGGTATGTGAATAGTACTAAGCAGGGCAAAGAGAATTAGATAAACTGAAAATACGTGAGAAAAAGTTACCACAACAATTACTGGAAAAATTATCCAGCCAGTTCTTGAAGCTGCCAGATGAAATGATAAAGCAATTACAGTAATTTCTCTTTTTAGCTATCATTTAAATATGAAAGCTGGAAAGCTCCTAAGAGTCACAGGGCAAGGGCTTCTTCCTCTGTATTTCAGGTAGGGTGATCTCCAGTTTTTTTGGTGAAGGATTTCCATTGCTTTCAATAATCAATCAATAATGTGAGTGTAGAGAATGTGATCTATTGGGACCTAGATGCTTTCACCTTTTGGAGTATTTCATCCAGTACAGTTTGTTCTCTAATATGTCATATGTACTTGCATTCAAGAGAACTGTATCTGTGCATGGCTTGAAATCCATAACAAGGGTAAACCCTGCAGGTAGCTTCCCTGTTTCCCCTAAAATGTGGTGACATGATGCTTCAGGTTAGCTTTACTTATTTTGAATGACTTAGCAATGATTTAAAAGATGTGCAACTCTCTGAAACTCACACAAGAATAATCTATATGAGACACCATGTCGTAATAAATTTCGTCTCTACTGATAAATCATTTGTTCCCCACTATAATTCTTTTGGATCCACAGTCTACTTTCTTTCCTTAGTCAGAAATTAAATAAATGTGTAATACTAAAGATATATAGCTAGCTGGAAGTGATATAAATCTTAATACTGCTTCTTGGTTACAAAGGGACAGGTTAATAATAATTCCAGTGATGACAGTTGTACCACCTTTAAAACTGACCTAGCTGCAGGAAGACCTAAGCAACACATTTCAGAGACACCAAGTGCTTAGGAACTATGGATGCAGGTGTACTAATCACACATGCATGAAACACTGTGGTTAGAGATTAAAACATATGATAAGAATGATTGAGGACTTTGTTACTGGCTATCGCACCAAGTAATTCCTGTGAACTTAACCAAGACTCTTGTCTCTTTCTGTTTTGTTTGCCCACCCATGATTATCTTTCACTCACTGCAGGGTAGCTCCTGGCAGCTTAGGATTTGCTGGTGAGAGGACTGTAGCAAGTGTGGCCAACCTCCTCTGTCCCATGACATGGTGGCAGCCACCTACCTGCTGCCCTCTGCCACACACATCTGCACCTCAAAAATATCTCAATCCTTAAGAGATTTCCAACATGGGGGATTGGACTACATGTTCTTTCGAGGTCTCTTCCGATCCCTAATGATTCTATGAACATGCTGTTTTCACGTTGCATGGAAGTAGCTGTGGTGAAATGCTGTGGTGGCATCAAACACATATATAACGTGACAGAGGAACACAATACTCTAACTCAATCCGGGATGATGTATAGCATGTGGCATGTCTTCAGGGGCCCCTGAAGAAAATGATGCAGCATTGTCAATCTGTTTGGCTGATTTTCATTTACCTAACAAAAGCAGCACACTTGTAGCTCTGACTAGGAAAGAGGTGTCAGCTTCACCAGGATTCATTAGCTGTACTAGGGCTGTTTTGCTCGGCAAGTATTTACAAGCCTGCAGCTGCTGTTGTGGCTGGCTGTTTGCATTACTGAAACAGGGTAATGAAGCCAAGGAAGTCTACATAAATTACTTTGGCCCACGTATTCCTGTAGGTTAAAAAATAAATGGAATTACCGGTTACACTGAATAAAAACTCTCTTTGATACAGAAAATACTATGAATAAGTGTGTGCTGCTAAAAACCCCTTAGGTATAGGATGGTGGTAAATGCAGCCTTAGTCACTGTGCTTAGTCCAGATTAGGCAAGAAGCTTCACAGAGAAGACCAACAAGATATTGCTGGCATTGGGTCTAGAAAGATCATCACAAAGACAGGAGATACCGATGTTGATGGCAGATGGAACCGCTTTGTATCAAAACGATGCCATGAATGCATGAATCCTGAGATGTAGGGGACTGCAAACAAGGTGATCAAGTATTGCCTCTCCAGCCAGAGGACTTCTTCACAGAGCTCTGAAGGACTGTAGAGTTTGACATGATATCTTGTACCAAACACATCCTGTCATTGATAGGTTGCAGGTACAAGGACTGTTAGCGCTCTCTGAAGGCACCAGGTTTCTTTGAACCAGAAAGAAACTGATTGCACTCCTGAGAGCAAGGAAGCTTTATTCACGGGGAAAACCCAGCACATTTGAAAAACCCTGAGCACTGTAGGAGAAAACAATAAAACAGGAATGCAGAACTGAAGGTCAATATTCTGACTCAGCATGCAGAGAGTTTCTTGCTGTGGGAATCTGACCCACCATGATTAGCATCATTTTCTTTGTCAGAAGAAGTGATGGTGCAATGAACAGCAGCAGCAGGGAAAGACAGAAGACTTAAGAAAATAGCAGTGTTGGTGGTAATGCAAGGAGGAAACCAATTTTCTCGATAAATGCAATTAATGTTTGAAAACCAAAATACTACCACCTTGACACAATAAATATAGAAGTGATTCTGTATGAATCAATCCTACAGGAATAGTAAAACAGAAATATTCAGAAATACGTTGTCCTGTGAAGTTAAAATTAAGATTGGTCTGAGCAACCCCACACGAATAACCAAAACAAAAGAGAGAAATAGCAAAAGAATTTATGGATTAAATTTAACTGTTTAAGTGACGTGTGTGTAAAAACTGTAGTTGCACAACTTTAGCTTCTCGTGTTCAGGTAAACCCCAGAGTTTTTTATTCGATTTCTTACCTGTCTTTATCCAAGTTATGCAGAATCATGATAGCTACTAACTGGGGGCAGTTCATAGGCCACATTTTAATGTATAGCTGTTGATTAGCACAAGTGCTTGAAAACCTTGTCTTTCTGCCCTGATGCTAGAATAATTCCATAAATCAAAGAAACTTGTCAAGATTCTGTCAGGGGAATCTGAGATCTAAAATTCCTGGTTCAGGGCAATGGTCAATATGTAAAATCTGCAATTTAGAAAGGTTCTTTCACTTTTCTAGATATATTCCAACCAAATTTGACCCTAGCAAGTGACTGGGCTCCTCAGCATTAGAAGGCAGCTGAGCTGTTTGAGAGTCCAGCGCACAGCCACAAAGATGATGGAGTAGAACATCCCCTGATGAGGAAAGGCTGAGGGAGCTGAGTCTCTTTAGCTTGGAGCAAAGGAGACTGAGAGGTGGCTTCATTAATGTTGATAAATATGGAAAGGGTGGGTGTTAGGAGATGACGCCAGGCTCTGCTCAGTGGCATCCAATGATAGGACAAGGGGCAATGGTTGTCAGCTGGAACATAGGAGGTACCACATAAATGAGAGAAGGAATTTCTTCACAGTGAAGGTGATGGAGTACCTGGGCTGCCCAGGGAAATTGTGGAGTCTCCTTCTCTGGAGACATTTAACATCTGCCTGGACATGTGACATGTTCCTGTGTGACTTGATCTAGAGAATCCTGCTCTGACAGGGGGATTGGATTTGATGATCTTTGGAGGTCCCTTCCAGTCCCTTATAGTCTGTGATTAAGGATTTCTTGGTTACCTTTGAGTTGCTTTTCCAGTTTCAGATCAGGTCCTTTTCTATTTTACTTTAGATGTACTGTAAAAGAAATAAAAAAAGACCATATTCATATAGGTTCGTTTTGAGAAACAAATGGAATAGAATAGCTTGCAGCCCTAACATCCAGCGTGACTGCCAGTGTTAAACGCGATGGCTCAGTGTAGGTATTTTGCCAATAGGTGGTGCTACTATTTTTACATTCAATGCTCATCTCCTGCTCCCACAGCTGTGAACATGGAACAGTTTGCTTTCTTCAGTAGTCTTTGCCAGAGTAAAATGACACGTGGGCATGTAAGAGCTGTAATAGTAGCAAATAAAAGAGCCAATGGAGAAAACACGATCTTTTTGATAGCTAGACATAAAGTTTCAAGAAGTAGTTATGTAGACAGATGAAGAAAACAAAGCGAGCATACCTGTGCATGGTTCTGGCTGTGTAGATCCCGCCTGTGCTTTTGCTGATGGTTTTTCAGTCGTATGAATGACATCTTTGTTCCAGGGAAAACTCAATACAGCACAGATAAAAGATGGTGAGGGAACGGGCAGTAAAATAAATGTGGATGGAAGGGAAAACCCATTGGGTTCATTTTACCTTTTATCCAGCTATGTACAGCACAAACCCGCTAATTTAACGTGATGGAGTTTGACATTTCTGTCTGCGTTGTCTCACGAGGAGGTTTGGGGCTGAGCACTCGTAATGCAAGAACAGGCAAGTTCATTTATGTGGCTTCATAAATGGTTTTCCCAGTGACCCTCCTATTACTCAGCAGGTTCACAGGCTTTTTCTGCACTATGCAAGGTGTGTTTTGGATGTGGCGTGTGGAAGCTGGGGCTGTATCACAATGTTCCTTCCAGATCAGAAGAGTAGTTAAGGTCAAAATGAGGTTTTGTGTTGGAATGTTTATTTCAATAAACAAACATGTAGCTCCTCTGTGTGATTGTTTACTGTCACAGGCTTCCCAAAACATTTGGAGAAGCCTTATGAGAGCAGAGCCCAGAACTGAACACCTCACCTGGCTGCCCCTGCAGGTCTGGGCTCTGTAATTGCACGCTAGATGTCTTAAGCAAACTCAGCTGTGCTCTGTGTAGACAGACACTACCAGCTGCAGCAAAACTCTATCCTTAAGTAGACAGCACGCAATTCTTGCCTTGTGGAACACAGCCTTTAATAAAACTTGATGTTCTTAGACATCCGCGTGCATTCTGTGAAGTCTACTTTGCAAGCACCTGTCTCAGTGTAGTGTGGCTCTGAGACCGTAGTTGTAATGTTACAGAAGATGGATTGACAGCTCTTGACACCAAGGATCTTTATTTATCTTCAGAGTAGTTACAGTGCATGGTATAGGCAGAATTATTTATCACTTTTCAGAATCCTATTGTGTATTTATTTATTACCTATTCGCAAGTTGTACCTCAGCAGTCATCCGAAGAACTGCTGTTGGGGTAGGGAGGGAATTTATTCTGACTGTTTGATTAAACCATCAGCAAAACTTTATTGGTGGTGCAGTCTGAACTGTGCTTTTGGATTCAAACCTCAAACTCATTCTCTGTGGCTGTGAGGTAAATCAAACAGCTTTCAGATGGTAGCAGCAGTTGTCTACCTGGAGTATCTTTTAAACAATCACCTGCCAGTGAAAGGTTCCCCATTAATTCAAAGATTAAAACCAGAAAAAAATACTACTGGTTTCTTTAGCATTTCTTTCTCTTGCATGTGTCGCTTAGGACAGGGAGGGTATTAACATCTAATGTATCAGAGGTATCAGACTCATTATGCTAAGGGAAAATGAGAAAACACTAAAAAGAAAGCAAAGAGAGGGGAAGGATGGTACCGACGAGCACGTGCTTCCTTTCTCTCTGTATGTATGAGTAAATGCACATCATGTCAAAGAAACAGCTCTAGCAAATCCTGCTGCTCATAATGTTGGCTGTTTTGGGGTTTTCTGGTTATATAAGTAGTCCCTTACATGTGTTCTATTACCACATCGATCTAAGAGAAAAGTATGCGTCGGATCAAGTCACGTAGCTAATAAAGAAAGCCTATTATGCTCGTTTGAGCCTAGGGTGGTGATTATATCCCACCACTGAGGACAGACAGAAAGGACTAGTTCCATTCCCTCTTTCTTAGAACAGGATATGAATGAGACTCAATAAACACAGACGTTTGTTGAGGTTGAGAGGTGATAGCCAAGTGCGTCCAGCTTGAAAATAGGAAGCCAGGAATGTGAAATTAATATTCAGCCTTAGCCTGTTTTTCCTCTCTGGCACTACATTTAAATGATTTTTGCAATGCTTTTATCTTTAAGTAATAGTTCTGTGCCGAACCGCAAAAGCCTTGTCCTACACACTGATGCTCACGATACAAGCACTATTAAACAAATTAATTTGAAATTATATGCCTGTGTCATTATCACTCTTGAATGAAAAGTGAATCAATGAGAAAATACTTCTCTAAGTCCAAATGATTTTTCCTGGGGTCTAGCACACACTGGGCTGATTTCAAATGCTCCAAGCATGAAGCATGAAAATCTTTACAACAAAAAAAACTTGAACACCCTTCAAAAACCAGGCTAAACTTTCCAACTTGTTAAGTGAAGAATGCAGGGATGTAGGCTCCCAAGAGTCAATCTGTTGGCACAATTTCGGGAAAGACAAGGCTGATAGTCTTACAAACTCCTTGTGTCTTCGACTGCTCAAATAAAGTCCGTGGGTGCACTTGAGTGATGGGTGGAGGGATGCAAAGACTGGTCAACCCTGAGTATGAAAAACAGAGGCTAGAACTGCCAGCTGGAAGTAAATAAATAAGGCTTTTTTATTATTTCATGTGCTAGTTCTACATAGGCATTTTTATTACGGGATATGCTTTTAGAAAACGCCTTTGATTTTGAACTTCATGGCATGATTTACTGCTTTGTATGGGTTGCAAAATTTTATTTTCCATGGTACAAGAAGCTGAGTGCAGAAATGACATTTGCTTTGCTGAGTAACTGGTAATTTAGTGTACCAGCTAGTTATAGGTGAAAATGGTTTGAAAAGTAACAGGTCAATTTGGAGAGACTGTTTTGTTAATCCATTGGACATGGCTTGAACGGGTTTGGTTTTGCTTTCAGTAACAACTTGGATCAGACATCAGCTCACAGAGCTTGAAGTTCAGCTGATTCCCACATTTTTAGGTGCATTTTATTTTATGATAAGTAAACAATTTCTCTCTGGGAAAACATTTCCCATCTGATGCACTGCTAAGTAACGAGTCTGGAACAGTGTGTTTGATGGCACATACTTTTACAGGAGGCATGAGTGAGACCAAGGAACCTTATGGCCCAGCCCAAATAGTATCCCAAAATGGGAGGAAAGGCTTCTGCTTTCTCTTCCTTGGGGTCCTGTAGTAATGTGGCTCCAAAACTTGATGTCATGAGATGCAGGGAACACAACTGTGCTGAAGATGGGGAAGATCAGAGAGCAAGCTTGGTGTGATTTTGCTTACCCCTATGATAATCACTGGACAGAAAGTAGGATTTGTGGTTCATCTCTTGTCTTCTGGAGCAAAAGGCTAGAAGTTATTACTGACTGTCGTTCCCTATAGCAGAACTTGAAGGATGTAATGTAAATGTCACTGACTCCTTTCAAACCAGCACAGCGTCTTGACTTCGACGAAGTCAAGTTGTTTTACACCAGCTGATAATTTGTCTATTTCTTGTAAGCCGGAGTTGTGAAATCTAACGCTTGGTGGACTTGGTCCTGCACTATCTGAAATCAGCATGACTCTTGTCATTGACTTTATTGGGCAATGTACTGGACAGCAATCAATGGTGCTCCATGACTTCGAAAGAAAGCTTGCTGTTACGAGACAGATTTACCATTTCCCACCATCTTACACAACTTCCAAATTCCTAGCTGCATGGTGACTTTTTGTACCTTTGGAATCACCTGCCCACTTGCAAGGCAAGATCGCTCCTCTTTAAGTTGATGATCACTTTGGAAATGTTGTACTTCTATTAGATTTATCAGAAAAGATGTTATAATACAGATATTAAAATATATTATTAT
>JAOXOE010000405.1:3068921-3079662 GCA_028565055.1 Phoeniculus purpureus | reverse complement strand
TTCTTTTGGGATCCTTTGCCATGCTATTTTTGAGGTGTGTTTTGTGGCAGCAGAGTCTCTAGCCCATGTGTTTGACCACATCAGTTCATGTGCTGCTGCCATACAGAACAAGAACCCTGAGCACTCACCATCTGCCAAGTTTGTGAGCGCACTCTGTGCCACAAAAACAGGGAGAAATCTTCTCATCTCCACTTCCAAGTGCTGCTAATAATATACAGCGTATTAAACCAAGTCCACAAGGGGAAAGACTTCCTTAATTAATTAATTTAATTAGCAATAAGGCAGAAGAGGGAGATATGGTTATCAGGAGATAATCATACCTATGGGACACTGGAGTGTGAAGCTAAGCTATGCTTCATCTTTTTGTTGACTGTGGTTTACCACTTTTATGTGGTTTCAATTAATAACCTATAGATTCTATTGAAGACTATTACATTCAGTAGTGGGCTTACTCCTAAAGCCTTACAACAAAGCAATTACAAGCAGAAATTAAACGAGTGGCTTGTAGTCTGTGTGAACTTAGTAATTGGAAGAAGTCTTGACCTCCTGTAAGCCGCACTGCTGCAGAATAGTCCCAAATGGATACCAGAGAACAACACACAAAGTACCCCTCTGTTTTGCCATTCTTCCTGCAACAGATTTCTTTTACTGGCAATGTGTGAAGCAAATGACTTACAATTAATTATTTAGGTTAATAGGTTTTGGCAGCTGTTCAACTGGATGACCACATTAATTCTGAGTTTGAAAACCAAAGGAAAACTTTGCTCAGTAATGCTGGGTCTTTGTGGTGTTTGGGTTTTACCGGCTAGAAATAGGCTGTAGCTGGATTTGCACCCCTTGGTAGGTTGTAGCTTTTCCAAAATCTTCCAGGATGGTGATAAGCCTCTGTACTTACCTGTACAAATCCTAGTGCTGGGTCAGTTTATGTCGATGTATCTGGCTACTGAGCTACAGGCCATACAATGCCTTTAAAGCTGTCTGATATTATTTCCTTACAGAAAGGTTAATCTTTTAGATTGGGTGCTCACGAATTACCAAAGCTAATGAAATCTTGATGTAGAGAAGAGTGTGTGTCATAAGAACACCTTAGGGTAATGGAGCATTTAATATGCACAAAGGAAGTGATACATCTGGCTGTGTTGAAAATCGGTCAGTTTTGATTTGCTTTGGATTTTGCCTAACTAGAAGTTATTTTCTTTAGCTCATATAGCTTATTCCACCTATAAAGTCTTCCATTTACACTCCCAGGTGAATATTTTTTAGTTTAATTTTGGAATAAATGTAGTGCACAATACAGGAATTTTCTTGCCCACCTCATCCAGCAGTCAGTCTGTACTTAAGTTGCTCATATACTGCCATTCTACACTTCTAATATAACTAAATATCCCAAGGGTTTGCCCTATAGTTAAGCAAGAGCCACTGACAACCTCACAACGATATTGTCCTCTCGCTACCATTACAACCAAAACCCAACTTGGTCTAGGTGATCCTGCTGCGGCAGGGGGATTGGACTAGATGATCTTTTGAGGTCCCTTCCAATCCCTAATGATGCTACGATTCTATTTGCTTCCTCCCTCTCTGCTTAACTTACTTTCCTCTCCCTCTGCTTTCTGCACTGGCAAAGTTCCTTCTTTCTTCCACTGCAGTACCCTTATTGTTGTAACAATAATGGAGATTATTCCTACTAGAGAAGGGGGTACATGACCTCCAGCACCTGTGCTCCTGGCAGTCTGTATCTGAGCCAACTCCTGTGTGCAGCAGCAGAGTTGTGCAAGCAGGGTGGTACACCTGAGCTGATACATCCTCTTATCGCTTCTCTTCCTCTCTCCTACTCCAGCTTTCTTTGTGTTTGTCAGTCTTTCAGGCTCTGAGGGTTTTTAAGACCCGGTGCTAAGACCTGATCTCTTTGTTATGCTTCCGGAGAAATTGAACTTCTTCAAGCCCCAGCTGCTTTCTGAGAGGTTAGAGAAAGCGGATTTCATCTCAGACTCACCTACATCCTTTTGTTCTTTTCAAGAGAAGGTGCAGAGAAGTGCTGAGAGCCTTAAAACAACCTATTTATTCAGAGCTAGTCATGCTGATGTCATTCCTTTACTCTTTAGCACAAGGAACACGAGACAAGCAAAGTGAAAGTCATAAAACCGAGTGTAGTAAGAGAAAGCAAACAAGCTGGAACTCATAAACTGTATAAACAGAGATCACTTAAATCAACAATATGTCAGGAGAGTAATCCTCCTGGTGTGCTTTAACTACATCGAATGATCCTCAGAAGTGGCATCACCCTAACAACAAGTGAGAATTACTGCTGGTCATTTAATCCTCCACCTCTCATACTGCCAGATAAAGGATTTTGGAGTCTTTCACATCATGCCTCTGGATTCGATGACTCAGATTGACTCTGCTCTGTCTTGTTTGCTCTGTTGGGCTAAACAGAAAGCAAGCAACACAAGGCAAAGCGACTCATAACACTGAGATCTACTTTTTTCTTCCTAAAGCATAATGTTCTCTCATTATCGAGTCTCCAATGAGATCAGGCACCTCCTGAAGATTTCTGACTTCAGCAGAAACAATACTAAAAGATTACAGTAATTTCGGAAACTGGCATGACATTTTGCTCCAAGTAAAACATTTATGTATCTCTCCTTTTCACTTACTTTTATTTCAAGTGCCCTAGATGATAGCTGAACGCGTGCCTGCAAGACTGCAAGCCGGCCGAGGGTTCTGAAAATGACATCCAGGCACCATGAAATTACAGTCTTCAGAGCGTATCAGTAAGAGGCTAATTCCATATAATTTCTCACTCTAGTTACAATTTCAGTTGTGACAAAGAGGTGTCAGAATTTTAATGCCCATTATATTTGTGATTTATGGTGTTTTGCCATAGCACTCTGACCTTTTTATGCCGCAGTTTGGTTGGATGGTCATTCCACCCTTCTTGCTAAGAGGGATGCAAATGGCAAGGTAGAAGTTGCTCTGAAATGTTTTCAAGTGGGGCTAACCTTATGTGAGAATTCAGTGTGGGGAGGGGGTGGAAGATGAAAATTCAGCAGAATAGGAATGTAAGTTTTAAAAAAAGCAGTTGCTTCAAAGCTGAACATTTCAGCTGAAAGATAACTTCAGTTTAACTTATCCAATCGGACATTAGTTTTCAACTTGAAATAAACCGAGCAATGGCTTCAAGCTGGCGAGAATTCAGAACTGGGTTTTGAGTTGTGTTGTACTAAGACCTGATTTGTAATCACTCTATTAATGCTACTGTACTTGGTTTATTTATATTAGTCCCATCGCAGTCCTAAGTATTTCCTTTCAAGTGATATGGTTATCTGTGCTCGTCTGAGATGCTGCTGCTGTATCCTTGTATGGGAACTGTTTTCTGTGCTTGGCAAGATGCCCTATTGAGCTCTTGGGGTGGGATAATGCAATTTTTGGCACAAAAGTGGTGCAGGAAAGGAAAGGACCATGATAAAACTCTTGATTTATCTGTCTTGGACTCTGAATAAAGCCAGTTCTTGACGCAAGTTTGTTTCTTAATGATCCTAGCCCAATGCTTCTTTGAATACTGTTTACTCAAAACAGGCAGCTACCTTGCCAGTGCTCAGAACCCATCAAGCCTGTAGCCTAACTTTAGCTGAGGCTACATAGAGAAACACTATGATATTTTAGCAGATGCATAAGAAGTGGTAGCAATAGCTCCAAAAATAGGATGTTTTAAGGCAGTACTTGTTAGGTACAAACACATTGCCTTCAGCCTACTTGTTAGGCATTTGCTGCCTATTAAACACATTGGTTTAGCTCCTCAGCTGGTGTATTAAAGCCCAGCTCAAATGCCTTTCATTGGATGTGTGCCCACTGAGAAGATGGTTCTTCAACTGCGTGTTGCCAGCCCACCAGGAGCCCAGCTCGTGTGCTGGGCACGCACACGTTGCTGTGTGGCTTTCTCCAGGGCTCCACAGAAGCAGTGTTTTGCAGTGCTGGGACTCTCCAAAGTGGTTGCCGGGATCTGTGCCACAGAGCTGTCATATCTCCTGATAAGACAAGAAGGCAGGATGTGGATAACAGTGCGCCCATGCTAATCTTACCACAGTTATTAGTTGTCAAACGTTGGCAAGCTCCTCCAAACTGCTGTTTCAACATGCTGCTGCTCTGTGCCTCCCTGCAACAGCGTTTTCCTGTGCGTGAATCAGATATTGCTTGTGCTGGTCCAGCAGGTTGTAGAAGCTCTTGAAAGGGTGTTTGGAAATGGTGGGAAGGACTGGGTCACTACAATTTTAATCCGTGTTTTACTTGTAAATGTTTAAGTAGCTGGATAAATGTTCTTGCCTTGGATGTAAGGTGTCTCTGCCTAACCGTTGTTAAGTTAGGATTTGCCTTGCTGTGCACGTGCCTTGAACCTGGAAATACCAAGATGAGGCTGCGTAATATGGTACAGCCCATTCAACAGGGTAGGCAAAGCGCATTCACTGGGCTTTACAATATTATGAGCACACACTGATTTCTCTAAAGGGAAGGGAAATTCATAATAGATGTTTCACGATTTTAAAACCTGTTATTGAACTTCCATCACAATGCTTTTTCCAGTTCTGCTTCTAGTTCTGGTTCCGTTCCCTTATAGCTGCTTTCTCAGATGAGCTACTCCGAAACCAAAAGTACTAATTATTTCCATTGTCTCTTTCCTGAAAAATGGGGGGGAAAGGGGTAGTTCAGCTCTTCACTGTTGCATATTTGGTGCTGTTCATCTTTCTTAACAAGACTATCTATTTGAATATGAATTCATGTTGTAAAATTAACGCATTAAAGGTCTGCATCAATCATATTGAAAAGCTAGCAAAAATGAATTATAACATTCATTTTATCCCAGTTTATAAAGAAAAATGTCTTCCAAGAAGAAGCAGATTACATTTTTACATAAACAAAAGTCCAGACTTGAGTGAATGACCATGGTATTTGAGAGATTGACTATGGGAAAATTTCAGCTATTGATGAATTCCTTGTAGCATAATCCCCCAAAATTCCTTCTGTTACAGTTATCTGACAATAGGTTATAACTTTTCGACTTACTTGTAGGAAATTTACGATCCACCTATAATTTAATACTAGTTTGAAAGAAAAGATGCAGCGTGGCAAGGAAAAACTTGTGGGCAGTAATTTCCTTTATCAAAATTAATTTTCTCTGAAAATGATTTGAAGTACTTTTATCCAATGTGAAATCTTAAGCCAAGGTTCTTGAACCCCCTACAAAAATGTAAATTAGGTCAGTTCCCCGATCTGATTTATTCCTACCCTTTTGTCAATCAACTTATTTAAGGTTGTGTTTTTTGGGCAGAGAATGAGTCACTGGATAAAAGCCACAAAGCTGTGTAGAATGATCCTGCTGTGGTAGGGGGATTGGACTAGATGGTCTCTTGGGGTCCCTTCCAATCCCTAATGATTCTATGATTCTAGGTTTTTGCGTCATTTTACAATGTGCAAAGTTTGCCTACAGGCGTAGACCTTAGGACACGAGAAACTGCAGATATGTCTTTGTGTGATTTGAAGGGACGTTTGCGTTTACTTTTGCCTGTGCACTTAGCGTAGCATCTCACATACCCAACGTGCTCCATCGGGGAGTCATGCAAGTGCGTGGAGTTCTGGGAGTGACACAGCTGCACCTGACCCTCTTATGTGGTGCCTCTTGTGAGTGGTGTGACTATTTGACTTTTACCTAAAGATGGAATGGAAAGAAAAATACTGGTATTTCAAGTCTTCTATGAATGCTTTAGATTTACTGTTTATAAGGCCTTTCATAAAGAAGAACCTTGGTAGTCTTTCAGTTCATTTCATCCTTGGTATACCCCACACATACAAACGTAGAGCCCCAGAAGCTGATGTTGCCAGTTCCCTGCAGCCCGTGAGCCAGTCATCTTTTTGTGTGTGTGGGGGGGAGTTGCTTAAATAAAAAAGAGGAGGAAAGTAAAAAACCCACAGTTTCCATCATGAACCCAGGGCTGGTTTGCAGTGATACAGGTTTGCTGATCCTGTGGTCCTTTCCAGCCCTGACTGATTCTATGATTCTCTAAAGCCTGTGTTGTAGGTGCTTAGAACTTCTAGAAAGCAATATGGATGTGTTCCTGTGTTCCTGTGTTCCTGTCTGGGTGGTCCTGCTGTGGCAGGGGGATTGGACTAGATGGTCTTTCGAGGTCCCTTCCAATCCCTAATGATTCTATGATTCTATATGGTTTAGGGGTGAACTTTATGGTTTATACGTTTCTATATGGTTTAGGTGTAAGCAGGGTAGACAGTTGGACCTGATGATCCCAGGGGTCTTTTTCATATATCTACTGCTTTTTTCCTCCCCCAAAAAAGAAGTCAATAGAATTTTCTAGCAGGCAGCAGGCTACATCGGAGCTGCCAGCACATCTGTGCTGATAGTCAGACAACAACAAAAAACAACCCGTTCAAATTAAAACACCTGAACACTTTTTTTCCGCTCTGCAGATCTCCTTGTGGCACTCTGCAGGCAGATCCTGATCCTCCTCCGAGGCACTGGTCCACTCTCTGATGAGAAATCATCTTCTGTTTGGGCAGCCAAGTTTTCTCCTCCAGGTGTGCCAAAGCCACTGGCTTGCACTTCAGGAGCTGGCGACAGCAGTTGCCCACCGGCTCCTGAGGATTCCAGCTGTTTGTACTCTTCTCTGCCTAAACTCAGATGTGCCCGTGGGACCTCGAGGAAAAATTTTCACTTGAATATCTGAGGCTGTGTTGTACAATATGTTATCTAATTTCAAAACCATGGTACGCTGACTTCCCTGGGAGGGTTTCTTAATGTAGTCTCACCGCTCTGTATACTCCAGTGGCTGTGGCACGCTTAGCTCACTGGGAATGCAGCAAAGCAAAAGCACTTGAAAACAAGCACCGCTCATCGCTGTAAGGGGGAGGAAGAAGCGAGCAAACACAGACCACGCTGGTGATATGACAGCATGGGTCAGGAAGCGTATTCTGTTTCAAAGGCAGTGGCAGGCGCCTGCTAACCACACTCATGGAGGTGGTGAGGCTGCACCTTGAGTACTGTGTCTGGTTCTGGGCACCTCAGTACCAGGGAGACATCGAGGTGCTGGTGCAAGGCAGAGGAGGGGAACAAAGCTGGTGAATGGCCTGGAGAAGAAATCTGATGAGGAGAGATTGAAAGAGTTGGGGCTGTTTAGTTTGCGGAAGAGGTGGCTAAGAGGAAACCTCATCTCTCTCTACAACTATCTGAAAGGACGCTGTTCAGATGTTGGTGCTGGTCTCACAGGTAGTTAGTGACAGAACCAGAGGGAAGGGGTTCAACCTCCAACAGGGTAGGTTTAGACTAGACATCAGGAAGAAACTCTTCCTGGAGAGAGTGGTCAGGTACTGGAATGGGCGCCCAGGGTGGCAGTTGAGTCACCATTCCTAAATGAATTTAGAAGATTCTTAAATATAATGTTGGGGGATCTGTTTTAGGGTTGAACTTGTAGAGTAGGGTTGATGGTTGGACTTGATGATCTCAGCAGTTTTTCCAGCCTGAATGGTCCAGGAGTGACTCTCAAAGTGAGGAACTTTTCTTCTTTGAAGAGACCAGCAATACCATAATCATAGAATCATTAGGGATTGGAAGAGACCTCGGAAGTCCAATCCCCACACCACAGCAGGATCACCTAGATCCAGTCACAAAGGAACACATCTAGATGGGTCTTAAACGTGTCCAGTGAAGGAGACTCCACCACCCCCCTGGGCAGCCTGTTCCAGTGCTCTGTCACCCTCACTGTGAAGAAGTTCCTTCTCATATTTATGTGGAACCTCCTCTATTCCAGCTTGCACCCATTGCCCCTCATCCTATCACTAGATGACATTGAGAAGAGTGGCATCACCCTGAATGTTTTCATCTGATGGACATAGAAAGAAAGAAAAAAAAGGTAGGCAGAGCTAGTCCATAATGATGCTGGTTATAATCATGTTTTGGATCAATATATCACTGCAGGATATTGCCTCCATAAAATATTGCATCAGTACATCAGCAAAGCAGTGTAATTCCGATACTGCACAGTGTCATAAATCATCCTCCCATCATCAGCTGTAGAATTTAATGATTAGCAGGATGGATGTCTGGGAGGAGAAATGCACAACTCTCAGGATGTTCTCATCTAGTGTTTAAAGAATATGTGGGAATCAAACTTCTAATTTCTTTTTAGAGGATCATGTTCTGTGTCTGGGAAAGATGAGAAATCTCAGGTCTCTCTTCCTCTAGCCCCTGGAGTACTGCTGTGTCTGCAGATGAGCATTTCTCATCCCCATGGCAACAGGAGGAGAAACACCATTTGACTTTCTACAGAGGACCCTCTTGATAAAGCTACCCAGAGATTTTGGCTTCCCACAACCCAGGCAGCAGCACAAGGGCTCCCTGTGGGACTGAAGCTGCCCTGGAACACCTGCACCAGCTCCCTCCACAGTTTCCCTTCCCAGCACTCCCCTTTTCCTTTTGAAAATTACTAAAAGTAATAGAAAGCATTTTGGCTGCTCATTTGACGGAGAGCCCATCCCTCCTCCCAAAACATCAGTGAAAGAGGTTAGGGCAGGGGTGAGTGGGTGAAACCCATGCTGGCAGAGTAGGGTTGACTGCAAGGAAGTTTCAGTTGAACTGGTGGAGAAAATGGATTTCAAAGCTCCTTTACACCATGTCTCTCCTGACTTCCAGACTCAAAATCTTACAACCACTTTCTCCATCACTTTCCTTCCACATTCCACAAGTCTCACTGTAGGACATAAGGCAGCTATTAATTTTCCAATGCAGCAACAGGGATACTCGCCTGCAGACTCTCCTGACAGTCTACCTAACATCTCATTCTTCCTGGACATTTCACTCTTTTTGTCTGATTCAGGATCTGGAGGAGGAGAATATGTTTCATCCGGTCTGAAGGAAATAACACAGAACCATAAACCTTGGGTGGCACTTTCTAACTATCTCAGAAAACATTAAATTGAACAAACGTGGTCATTGAAATTCTGACTGGCAGGAGATGGTAGATCCGATGGTCAGTCTCTGACATATGTGAATGATAAACTCAAGCTCTGCGGGAGAAAAGCATGTGGTGTGGGAAGATATAAGGTGATGCAGATGGCTCCTTTGCTACACGGAGACTATTCTTCCTGGTGAAAATGCTGGATTCCAGTATCGTCTAGGTTACATTGTCCCTGAGACCTTCTTAAACATACTAGTAAATCAAATGAAACCTCCAAGGAAGAAGCCCCAACTACTATTGGGTAACCAGCATGTTATCTCATTCTCTTACATTTTCCTATGGCCACAGAGAATTTCCATAGAGTGCTCCTCTCTGCACAGACAGCATCTAAACTACTGTTCACGTGAACGTTGTGATGTTTGCTTCAAGAAGAGAAGATGTATGCCCACCATCAGGTGCACAATTATCTCCTCTTGATACCTAGGACCAAGACTACTCTTCAGAAGATTGTAGAACAGTGGGATAGGATATCCTTTCAGATTACTATATCAATCTATATCTGCCTGATCAGGTGGATTAAAAGAAAGAGGGGGCTATTGGTGTGGGATAAAAAAGACAGTTAGGGGAAATTTATATCAAGTATCTATTTTAAAGTAGCTTCAGATGCAGGAAACCCTTAACTTACACATGAAAGAGCTCAGTCAGAACAAGCATAAAGAATCCAAGAATAAAATAGTAAAAAGAAAAAACAAACTCAAAGTTCAATAAGGAGCAAGAAAATCCCAAATGAGTCAGTGAAGTCATTGCTAAGCCACTCTTCATCATCTTTTCTAAGTCATGGGGATCAGGAGAGGTGCCTAGGGACTGGGGGATAGCAAATGTCACTCCAGTTTTCAAAAGGGGTAAGAAGGAGGACCCAGGTAACTATAGACCAGTCAGCGTCACCTCCATCCCAGGAAAGGTGATGGAACAGTTCATCCTGGACGCTGTCTCTAGGCACATCAAGGACAAGAGGGTCATTAGGCACAGTCAGCATGGAGCATCTCAGCTAATTGTGTCCGTCAATAAGAATGGAATCCACAGCAAAAAAAAATCAATTAAAGCTATGAAACTACAAGAAAGCAGTCACTTCTAATGCATCATTCATCACAACAACCTGGTGTTCTTTTCTTCCGCAGTTTTTAGGATTCCTGTTGCCATAACAACTGTAAGCAGCTTTTGCACACTGCAGGCCAAATCCTGCCCTTGGTGACACAGATGCAAACTCAGAATAACCTTCCTGAAACGTCTAGCGTAATAGTGACACAAGTACAGTGTAATGGAGTCAGAATGGGACCTCCTATCTCCTTTATGCAATAATTTTCTTCTTCTCTTCACCTTGCCAGGAAGATAAGATGGTTTTTCCTTCTCCTTTAAGTAAGCTCATAAGGCAGTGGAATAATCAGAGATAATGACAGGTTAAACCATGAAGGAGTGGTACATCTTAAATGCTGTACTAACCTATATTTTAAATTCGTATATTATCAGTTGCTTAAAATACTTGAGGAAAGTCTGAGATAAGAATATATCATCATAGAATCACAGAATCACTCTGGCTGGAAAAGACCCCTGGGATCGTTAAGTCGAACTGTCTACCCTACTCACCCCTAAACCATATAGAATCATATAATCCATAAAGTTCACCCCTAAACCGTATAGAATCATAGGATCATTAGGGATTGGAAGGGACCTCGAAAGATCATCTAGTCCAAACCCCCTGCCACAGCAGGATCACCTAGACCAAG
>JAOXOE010000405.1:3041641-3068821 GCA_028565055.1 Phoeniculus purpureus | reverse complement strand
TCCTGCTGTGGCAGGGGGATTGGACTAGATGGTCTTTCGAGGTCCCTTCCAATCCCTAATGATTCTATGATTCTATGATCTCTAGCTGTGACAGTAGATGGACAGTAGACACTGGTTTTCACATGTAGTTGTCTTTAGTGGGAAGTGAGATCCTGAACAGCAACATCCAAGTGCTACTTATGAGCATGTTTTGGACTGTAAAAGCTTAGTGGTGCAGAGGAAAAATCTCCTGAAGGATGTGAATCACACAGTTGGTCTTTGATTTCTCCAACGAAGATCCTGCAACAGCAAATGGTTGCCAGTCAATCTGCCTTGTTGTAGTTGCTTTGTCAGTACCTCACTGTGACTTTCTAAAAGTCATGCACAGGATTGCTCACCAGCCCTTGGCTGGAAGAGGCTGCAGACACTGGAAAATAATTTCAAGTCACACACAAGATATTTAATATTTTCTAGCTTTCAGAATTGATCCACAAATCAGCAGCTTTGATTCACCCGACAACTGTGGAGAAACTGCAGTAATTGAACAAGGCAGTTGTGTGTTTACTCCACACTAAAAATGAAACTTACTTTATTGTAAGGAAATCTGTGATGAAACTTGAATGGGTATTTTGATTGCAGCTATTCTTCTTGAGTCTCACAGCTTTCTAAAACTTTTATTGCCATCCTGGAAGCCATTGCGTTTAGAACGTTAGGAAAATTGGTTCAGACAGTTCTTTGAAAGTCTGCTGACAAACACCTTTTTTTTTTTGAACATCTGAATTAGAAAACACAGGAGTCTCCTCACTGGTTTTTCAGGAGTGTTTAATAACACTAGGCTTACAGAGGTCTTGCATAAGCCTCCATCCTTTTAGGAAAGGCTTTGTGATCCGTTACTGAATATCTTGAGCAAAGACAGGACACCTGCCGTAGATGTCCATATGTGTGATTGATGAGTCTCTGTTTTAGGGAGCCTGTAAGCAACTCAAAACTCTGAGTTATAGTTAAAATTATATTTGTCATTTTAAATTAAATTCCTGATTCAGTGCACAAAATACAGCATGGATTCTGTCTCCATGTGCCAGCATGAGCAGAATTAGGACATAAACCTCACAAATGTGTTTGTGAAGAGGCAGAAAAACTTGCTTTGTCCTTGAAATTAATTTAGATTTTGAACTTCAGTCCTACATTAATGGTTTTCTTGTGCTGCCCTGGAAAGTAGCTACGTGCCCCTGTGTGAACTGGAAGAGACTGGACTCTTCTCAGTGTTTCCTAAAAATCAGACAAGGGAACAAACTCGAACACAAGAGGTTCTATTTAAACAGGAGGAAAAACTTTTTCACAGTGAGGATGACAGAGCACTGGAACAGGCTGACCAGAGAGGTTGTGGAGTCTCCATCTCTGGAGACATTCAAAAGGCACCTGGACACGTTCCTCTGTGACTTGATGTAGGCGATCCTTCTCTAGCAGGGGGTTGGACTCGATGATCTTCAGAGGTCCCTTCCAACCCCTAACTTTTCGTGATTGTATAAGAAAAAAATTGGTGTTCTCCTAAGTACTTGGCACCACCTGTCGTTAGCAAACAGACTAGCAGTCTGGAAGCCCTTTCTTCCTTCAAACTGTAAAAGACAGGACATAAGGCATAATTTATGTTTTTTAAATACAGGTTTATCAGTATTTTGCTTTATTTTGTGCTAATAAAAGCGGTTGTAGGTGTTTCTGGTAATTGCATGTTTTCAACATTGCCATATTGTCTTAGAGGAAAGATACTAATTCATAAATATTCAGTCTCCTGAATTGATTTCCTTCATAAAAGCATCAGTGCTTAAGTTATTTACAGTGCGAGTAATATAATTGCAGATGCTACTCATACAACATAAATGCCAGAAATATTTATTATTAGCAGTGTGTTTATGCCTTCATAGTAAAACTTTGGATATGGGAAGAAACACTGAAGATGGGAAAGCTTAAAACTAAAACTAGGAGACGATGAAAAAATGGAGGAGGTTAGAAGAGTAGGCTTTGAGTTCCACTAGAAATATGCACAAATTTGGTAAAGCCTCCTAAATCTCTAGAAATACCATCCATTTGAGGATTTCATCTGACAAACTGTGGCCTCGTGATCTGAAGATGATCACAGAAGTCATACCCAGACTACATACTGAAATCTGCCTCAAGGGGCTCTCAGCGGAATCTAACCTCCCTTTCATTTTAGAAGAAAGATCAAGTGTGTCAGATATATACTAGGCATTTCCTAGCAACTTAACAAACTATCCAAGGCTGCCTGAGAACGTTATAAAGGTCTTTCTGTCCAACAAATTACACTAGCGCCCTTCAATATACAACGGTTGTGATTTAATACTGCAGTAGTTATGCAATTTTTATTCTAAGAAAAATCACATGCCTGCTAACCCTGGATCAGGTTAAATCTTAGCAGCATCAGAGGAAAGTACTCTGGAGGTCACAAATGGCTGAGCTGAAACAGGGACCCAAATGGGCTCACTGTGGCAAACGTATGGTTTAGTACCATGAATAAGAATCCTTTGCCAGGTTCAGTTCTGCACTGGTAATCAGAGACAGCAGTAGCAGATAAAATGTGTGAATTCTTATCCATAAGAAATGACAGAATCATGGAATCTTTCAGGGTGGAAAAGTCCCCTGGGATCATAAAGTTCAACCATCAACCGCACTCTACCAAGTTCACCTCTAAACCATATCCCCCAACATCACATCGAAACGACCTTTAAACACACCCAGGGTTGGCAACTCAACCCCCTCTCTGGGCATCCTATTCCAATGTTTGACTACTCTTTCTCTGACAAAGTATTTCCTAAGGTCTAGTCTAACCCTCCTTGGTGCAGTTTGAGGACCTTCCCTCTTGTTCTATCACTAATTACCTGTGAGAAGAGACCAGCACCAATCCATCTACAACATCCTTGCAGGTGAGTGATGAGGTTTGCCCTCAGTCTCCTCCAAACTAAGCAGCCTGAGCTCCTCCAATTGCTCCTCACAAGATTTATTCTCCAGGCCCTTCACCAGCTTGGTTGTCCTCCTCTGCACTCGCTCCAGTACCTTGATTTCTCTCTTGTGTTGAGGTGCTCATAACTACCCCCAGTACTTGATCTACGGCCTCACCAGTGCCAAGTATAGGGGAGACAACCACCTCCCTACTCCTGCTGGCTGCACCATCTCTGATACAATCCAGGCTTGTGTCAGATATTGGCTCCACAACAGAGAAGGAGACACTTTCTGTCTTTCCAGCCGCACTTGCACAAGCCTGTAGCACTGCATGGGGGTTGTTGTGATCCAAGTGCAGGACCTGGCACTGTACTATCCATCCTTCTTCTTATTAGTGCGTACGTGCACACCCACAAGTGCAAAGGCTGAGGTAAAGGGACATTAGTGCTAAAAGAAATCGGTTCATGCTCAAAAGTTAGAGGAAAAATTTCTCTGAGGTTTTAATTATAAGAGCAAGTGCTTTTGTAACAGTGATAAAAAGGGACTTCATCTTGAAGAACAGAGTTCACAGCTCAAGTTTTTAAAGCCACAAGGGAAAGGCTGCTCTGAGCCAGATGAGCTAATTATTAAACATTCATACTGTCTTCTCACAAACAGAATATCTGATGGCTCAGATTGCTGGTTAACACACAACGGTGAGGGGAACAGCTTCCACATGCCTGTTTCTTTCTTCAGAACTTGCATCTTGAAACAAAGCTCCTGTGAATTCCCCAGCAAGTCAGGAGGCAGCGTGAGCTTGGGCCACCGTAGCAGACAGCTTTGGCATGAGGTCCTGCTTGAATGAGAGGTATCAGGAAAAGGTGGAGAATCAGGTAGAGGGATGTGAAAGGAAAGGAATTGGATACAGCCAGTGTTCTACAAGCCAGTTCATTGCCTTCTGGTGCTTCTGTTGCCACCAATCTTAATCTGATGTTTAAGTTGCTTCTGATGAGTGAATTGGGTGCTGCTTTACAAAAAGGAAGGACGTTACTGTTAGGACGTTAATGAAGCAGGATGACCATGAGCCAGCAATGTCCCCTTGTGGCCAAGAAGGCCAATGGCATCCTGGGGTGGATCAGAAGGGCTGTGGTTAGTAGATTGAGAGAGGTTCTCCTTCTCCTCTATTCTGTCTTTGTAAGATCACATCTGGAGTATTTTGTCCTGTTCTGGGCCACTCAGTCCCAGAAGGACACAGAACTGCTGGAGTCCAGCGCAGGGCCACAGAGATGATGGAGCAGAACATTCTCCTGATAAGGAAAGGCTGAGGGAGCTGGGTCAATCTTTAGCTTGCAGAAAAGGATACTGAGGAGTGACCTCATTCATGTTTATGAATATGTGAAGATTGAGTGTCAGGATGATGGAGCCAGGCTCTGCTCAGTGTCATCCAATGATAGGACAGGGGGCAATGGGTGTAAGCTAGAGCATAGGACATTCCACATCAATATGAGAAGGAACTTCTTCATGATGAAGGTGACAGAGCCCTGGAAGGGGCTGCTCAGGGAAGTTGTGGAGTCTTCTTCACTGGAGAAGTATAAAACCCGCCTGGACATGTTCCTGTACAACTTGATCTAGGTGATCTTTCAAGGTCCCTTCCAATCCCTCACATTCTGTGACTCTGTGGTTCTGTGAATGATAGAAAAATCGAACAAGAATATTTAGAATCTTCAGTTTTACCTTTTTTCTTTTGGGTCCTGATACTATGGAACAACTTTGTGTGCATCTCTAAAACAAATATGGTTTTCATACTTAACCTTCTCCAGTTATGAGGGTTGTTTTCCTCTTTAAATGATTAGTTTTGATTAACATACAAATTCATTGAATAAATATTTTTATTGGGGTTTTTTTTTTAAGTGGGACAGGATAGAAAATTGCTGAAGGTGGAAAAAAATATAGCAGGCAACTATTTGCAGCCTTTGGTTTTTTGTTGTTATTTCATGAAGGGAAAGTATAGACTCCAATGAAAAATAAAAGAGGGTAAGCAGGTTGATAATTACGAAGCATTAAACTTTCACATTAGGTTACTCTTTTCTATGCAGCATGGAAGTTTGGATGTGGCTCCTCAGAGCTGATGTGTAAGATTGATGTAGTATCTGTGCTTGACTCAGTAAACTGATAGCATCAGTGAAGGAAACCAAAAGATGTCTCCGAATGAAAAACTAGATGGGTTTGAATTAAGAAGGGGAGTTATGCAGAGAAAAGATAGAGATAGGAGCTGAAAATGAGAAAGGCAATAAGATTTGCAAAGCCAGTCGTAAGACTTCTCCTCTTTTCTGTCTGCTTTATAAATTTCTGAAATGTGTTACAAATTTATTAGACAAGTGCACATTTTGACCTAGGTGGTCATCCTCCTGCGGAGCCAGAACGCGTTACTTATCAGCCCTCATGACAGGCTCCTGGCTAGAGCTGTATAAATATTACTTACTCCTTTAGAAAGGATGCAGATACCTCTTTTGTCAGAATCAATAAATACATATATAAATACCCTCCTGCATTTCATTATAAAGTATAGAGTAATTAATTTTTGTAAAGTAAAAATGCTCCCCATTATTGTAGGTAACAGCTTGTCTGAACTGTCCAGAATGACTAATGAATGAGATAACAAATGCCTATCGCTCCTTCTTTGTGCTCAGCATAAAAGTGGTTTTTTCTCCCATGAAGCCCCACAATAGCACTATATTTTATGTGAATATTAATGTTTCACTCTGAAATTATTAGTTTAAATACATATTTTCTTCATTCTATGTTGTGAGAGACTTCACAGAGAAAAAATAACGGAGTATGAAACGTAATGAACAGCACAAGCCTAGTAAATTATGTAGTAAGACATCAGAAAAAGTAAATACATTTACTCTTCAGCTCATTTTCATGCCACATTTACCTACGTGAGACTGAAAACAGATACATTACAAGTTCATCTGATTTGTCTGTAGGTTATGAAATTATGCATGAGGTACCTCATCCTTGAGCCTCGTCTGGCTGCAACAGAACAGTTTTGCCCACATGCCTGTTACAATGCATTTCTATTAGTTCACCAAATACCTTCAGCAAGTGACACGGAGATCTAGTAGTTTAATGAAGGCTGTAGGAAACCATGAGACACTGATGGAAGATAGATTGCTGGAAAGGGTGCTGAGGAGCTGATATCCATATGTTTTAAGAGTGTATTTGACAGTCTGGAGGTGAGATACTGAAGAGGTACTGTGTGCACTTACTCCCACATAGCTGTATTTTGAATTTATGGCCTCATAGGGGGAATATTAATAAGCTTCCAAGCATGGGCATTTTTTTATGGTATTTTCTGTTTTCAAATCTGCATGAATTTCTTCCCCCTCCCTTTTTTTCACACTGTAGTACTTAATTATTCTATAAAAAATTAAGGTATAAAATCTACAATTAGGTAAACTTTGCAATTTGGTTTGCAAAGGAAGCATCTGCTGGAGTTTCAGCACATTTTTATAAAGAAACACTTCTGATCAGCCCAAAGTTAACATTCTTAAGAGTGCCTCAAATAACTATCCCAAAACCATCAGGAGGCTGGAAATCAGCAGCAAAAAGTTGTCAAAACTGTCTGGCTTTTTTTTTCTGTAGTCTCCCTGGAGATAACTGATTTGTGATGATTTATTTAAGTCTTAATTTTTTTCTAAGGATGCATTCTGCCAAGATACATTGGGATCTGCTGGATGCTACAGGTGCAAGTGCAAAACACACTGTTTATAGGATGGCTAATGACTAGAAGATTACTGTAAGAAAACCTGAGGGACAAGTGCACCCTTTAAAGTGGTGATTCACGTGGTAATTCTTTTTCATTTAACAATTGATTCTGCACCTCAGATAGATGACAGCAGTCATTTCTCAGTGCTGCTAGACCTCTTAAACTTATTGTTGAATTTGAAGACTCAAACCAAAATCAGACCAAAATTGATTAGTCAGTACAAGTCCAATGTAGGCTGCACACGACAAGGCAGTCTTTGGTCATTATTGTACATGGGTGTTGGTAATGGATTTGTGAAAAGACAATATAACCAGATTTTCATTCCATTACATAGGTTCCAAGGCTTATTCCTAAATCTGGATGGACTCAGGACTAATATTCTGCTCTTAAGGATTCCATGAAAGGTGGAGAGCTTGTGATCCTTTTACATGAGATGCTGCTTCAAAAAACATTGGTAGGTTAAAAAAAATCCCAATATTTTGTGTCTCATTGACTACGTTAATTAATTACACATTAAAAAAGATTCACAGTCTTCATTATGTATAGACATAAGAGGTCTATGTAGAAATACAAGGTCTGCTCATGTCTTGTTTAAAGTTGTCAGTAAATGGTATTTCATATTAGCTAAAGCAAACTAAATCAAAGAGAATTCCAACTTGTTGGCTTCTTGTGAACACTGGCAAAGGGTCTGCAGTGGCCTTGCTTTCATCCTGATTTCTGCTCACTGTCCCTCAGGGGAAAAAGCAGCAAAGGCTACCCAGCAGGGTATTTTCTCTGGGAAATACTGAATACTTCGGGCAGTCTCAAATACCTTTCCAGTCCAGCATTTTAAAGAAGTCTTTTGAGACACAAGTGCTGGTAGATATAGCCAAGTTTAAAAGCCATCCTTAGAAATCCCTAGAGGGGGTAGGTACAAAACTGAGCCTTCTTTCTGTCTGACATAATTTAAGTCTTCCTTTTCTTTCGAGAATGAATATGGTTTTTTATTGTTGGCAGTTCCTGACTCTATGAGTTGGGGTATGATTATAATTCAAAAATGTCTGGTTTCCTGGGATTTTACTGTTTTGGGGGGGGCTGAGCATCAATGAATAAAAAAGCAAACATAGTTACTAATAATTTCCACAAGACTGCTCAAAAATAGTTAAACGTGCTGAAAAATTAGTTAGGACAGACCATAAACCCTCTATTTTAACTGTTTTGCAAGGAGAGCTCTGGAAAATGAACAAATTTATCTACGTTGATGGATAATAGTTCATAAAATCAGCAATTCTCCATCCCAGAGTTATTCAACGTTGATAAGCCAAATCTTTCAAACTCGAATATTGTGCAATTATAAAGCTGGTAAAACTGTTGAAGGAAATCAGTGCTGTGTTAGTGGATATGGCCTGAAGGTAAATCAGAGGACACGTTCAGGGCTGTAGTACCTCATTGCACTCACGCAGGGCGATGTGCAAGGGCAGGCACCGACAGCTTTTGTAGTCACTTACACAAGAGATGCGAGTGCGTTGTTTGGTGTTAGAGAAAAAGAGGTTTTCAGGTATTTTAATTATGTAATTAAATTTCCTTGATTAAAAAAAAAAAAGCAAGTTCAACTCTAGGTCACAGCCAAAATGGGTCATTCAGGTGAAGTATAGACCACTGATCAAATTGTAGCTCCCAAGCTCAGGTTATCATTTAATAACAGAAGAATATTGTGAAGTGCAGTATATGTGAAGTTAGCATAACTAAAGAGGACTTAGGGGCAGAATCTGACTCTGCCTAATATTGGTATTTTAGGTACCTTGGGTTCAGTGTACGTTAATATTTTGACCTTAATTTAGAGTTTTATTTACTTTTATTGACATTCTGAATTTCTGAAGGCTTATTGTATTCTGTGGAACGAGATATTTCATTCTGAGAGCCAACTGATGAGTGTAAGAAGGGGAAGAATAATTTCTTTTAACCTTCTGGGGTGTTTGTGGACATGTAAAAGGCAAAGATTGCTGTGATCTGTGAGCCTGGGTGTTTTAATAGAAGGTTTTAAAAGGTTGTTTATCTGGAATATGTGACCCTATAGGACTTTCACAAAATTTTTGTCAGGCATCCACACTTTGGAAATGAGAAAATAGATGTTAAATAATTGGTTTCACAGAATCACAGAACGTTAGAGATTAGAAGGGACCTTGACAAATCATCCAGTCCAATCCCACTGCCAGAACAGGATCACCCAGTCCAAGTTTCACAAGAACATATCTAGGCAGGTTTTAAGTGTCTCAAGAGAAGGAGAATCCACAATTTCCCTGGGCAGCTCCTTCCAGTGCTCTGTCACCCTCACCGTGAAGAAGTTCCTTCTCATATTTATGTGGAACCTCCTATGTTCCAGCTCATACCCATTGGCCATTGCCCTATCATTACATGCCACTGACCAGAGCCTGGCACCGTCCTTCTGACACACGTATTTATAAGCATTAATGAGGTCACCCTTCAGTCTCCTTTTTTCCAAGCTAAAGAGACCTTTCCAAACTCAGCCTCTTCTCATCAGGGAGAAGTTCCACTCCCTTCATCATCTTTGTGGCTCCAGCAGTTCTGTGTCCTTCTGGGACTGAGTGGCCCAGAACTGAACACGATGTTCCAGACTCGCTCTCACCAGGGCAGAGGGAGAGGAGAACCTCTCTCTATCTACTAACCACAAGCCTTCTGATCCACCCCAGGATGCCGTTGGCCTTCTTGGCCACAAGGGCACACTGCTGGCTCATGGTCATCCTGCTGTCCACCAGGATCCCCAGGTCCCTTTCTCCTACACTGCTTTCCAACAGGTCAGTCCCCAACCTATACTGGTACCTGGGGTTGTTCCTGCCCAGATGCAAGACTCTACGCTTACCCTTGTTGTAGTCATTAAATTTCTCTCTGCCCAGCTCTCTAGCCTGTCCAGGTCCCACTGAATGGCAGAACAGCCTGCTGGAGTGTTGGCCACTCCTCCCAGCTTTGTGTCATCAGCAAACTTGCTGACAGTGCTCTCTAATCCCTCATTCCAGTCCTTAATGAATAGATTGAATAGCACTGGTCCCACTACCATCATCAGACCTCTCCTGAGCAGAAAAGGAGAAGGAGCAACAGCTCAAACTCTTTTATGAGTGACTACAGCTCTTCTTCATCTTTTCTCCATCACTACTCTTCATCTTGGTTGACATCTTCAGTGAAGTTGCTGTTTCTTACAATACTGTAAGAATTACTCCTTTTCTTCCTTTACCAGAATGGAATTTCTATGTGTTTATTCTGTACACTAGACAGTGAGGTTTTAAATAAAGGAATTAACTTCTGCTGTATTGTCCAACAGAGGCATAGCAAACCTTCACAATGGTTTCAGATATTCTTGTGAACTGGAACTACATCTGGTGATTGTCATTGAAAAATTTGCGGTTTAAACCACTCTCGCTTTGTAAGGTTCCAAAAAAATCCACTTTTTTTTAAAAAAAGGACAATTTGTGTTATTGGTAGCATTTTGTTTTTAATACCATTACAAATACTGTTATTTTGTAGCAAGGAATTGTCTATCAAAGACCTGAAAAACAAATTAGCTGTTTTTCATTATGAAGACTTGTTCCAGTTCTAAATGAAACATATTTGATCAGCAAATCACTTTTTTTTTTCAGCCTTCCTCCTTAAAAAAACTTGCCTCACTGACAAGCCTGTTGACAAGCCATTACCTGTTTCTCAGCAGGAAGTGCTTTGTGAGTTCATACTTGTTCTAGTGAGTTTCTCCTGTTACGTACAAAAGGCCTAAAAAGGCACGAAAAATCATTTCTGAAAGAAAGGTCTTGATTTTGTTGAAAGGCTTTTGTGAGTAGATGATACCATATGCCAAAATCTAGTGCTGCATATATTCTGTGTATTCTGGTTTAACTGTATAACAGAAAGGACTGCTTACTATGACGGTTGTTTCCCAGTCGCACTTTTTAAAGGTAGAGAAGGGAGAAGTGAATGAAAACTGCATTATCTGACCTCTTAAATACATGCTGATGCACATATTTTACACAAAGGAACAAACTTACTTCCCATTCATAAACTCCTGCAATTCCTTCTTCATAAAGATAATAATGAAAATCACTAATTAGTTCCAGGTAGTCAGAATCTGAATATTACTACGTAAGAAAAAGAAGAGAGAGAACACAATTCATATAATTTGAAGGAGCGCTATGTAGAGTGTAGGTAAGTATCACGATTAAGGCTGGAAAGAGTTCTTCAGTTTTTAATCTTATGCAACAACTATTAAAACAAGTGAAAGAGCCTTATCTCTAGAAAGATGGTCATTGATTGAGTGGTGTTAAGTAACCAGACTTTATCCACTGCTAACAACTGTTTTCTGTAATCAATTCATGCCTCAGCCTTTGTGTATTTTTACATGGTAATAGTTGGAAAGGCCAAGTTTTACACCAATCCAATAATTCTATTTTTTTTGTAATTCTATTTTTCCTTAGAATCAGGTACTGAAACATGGAGTTTGTCTAGGAAGTCCAAATTCCACTTTTAATAATGCGGTTTGTATTGTATTGAGTTTGAGAGGAAGAGCCCTGCAAATTCTGTGTCTCGGGAGGAAAGCCTGGAGGATTTCTCCTGCTTGCTTTCTAGAAGCTGTAATGCAGCACTTGCCTTTCAGGATTTGGTGTATAGAAAGATGAGAATGAAGTGTTGCTCCACCTAAACTGAGTAATCAAAAAAGTTCTCTTATTCCTCTTGCTAAAGCCTGAGGATATGTAACTTCATTAGTTACTTCCATGTTTTAGTTTTTAGATTTTCAAAGTACTCTGGAGTTTTCTGAGTCTTTGTAGCATTGCTCTCATCCCAGCAGTTCGATACGTGATATCAAACTTTCCAGTTCTAGATATTTCTCTACCTGTTTTTGTTCCAAAGATGTGTAAAGAAGAAAGATGATGTAAATGTGAGACCTCTCACCTCTGTTTTTCAGAAGGAAACTGCAGCTCCTCTTCAGGGGCAAATTATGCTTCTGGACTGTAGCCTTAGAACAAGACAGATTTCTAAACAGAACAATACAACTCAAAAAGAAAGAGGCCTCCTGAAGTGGAGAAAGTCCTCAAGGTGTTCGGTCCTCAGGGTGTTCATAATGGACCTACACTTTGCCAGTCCAATGCCTGCGAAGCCCGGGAAGCTAAGCCAATGATAGATTTTCTAATTTTCGTAAGGATATGCTGATATTCAGGCATGGTATGGCTGATAAGCACTCTCAGAATCACAGAATGGTGGGAGTTGGGAGGGACACCTAGAGATCATCAAGTCCAACTCCCATGCCAAGTCAGGACCACCTAGAGTGCATTACACAGGGCCTCATGCAAGTGGGTTTTGAATTACTCCAGAGAAGGAGATTCTACAACCTCCCCAGACAGTCTGTTCCAGGACTTTGTGATCCAAACTGTAAAGATGTTTTTCCTCATATCTACATAAAACATCCTGTGTTTCAGCTTATGTCCATTGATCCTTGCACTGTCACTAGGCCCAACTGGAAACAGCCTGGCACCATTCTTCCTATACTTATCCTTCAGATATATGTAGGCATGGATAAGGTCTCTTCTCAACCTTCTCAAGGCTAAACAGTCTCAGCTGTATCAACCTTTCCTCATAACAGAGATGCTCTTCAAGTCAGACAAATTTAAAGTGTGTGGATAAAGAGAAAAATTAATATAAAAGTTCTTTACTTAATATTTATGGTTTATTCTGAAGATCAGTATCAATCTCATGGAGTAAATCAGAAAAAATTCCATTTCCTCTGTCAGAAGACATGGGACTTCCCATTAAATTTCAGCATTCCATGATACTATTGGTTCTTCTGATGCCATTATCAAAACGGTGCAACAAACCAGTCTATTTAGTTCTGTGAGACATTTCAGGTAGGTGTTTCTATAGCAGTGAAACTTAAACCGTCATCTGTACACTACTGTGAAGTTTATATAAACATTTCTGAACAGAATTATTCATAACATTCTCTGCTCTCTAGGGATGGCCAGGGCATTGTGTAAATTGAGGAACATTTAGTAACATTTGAAAGGAGTGTTTCATTGGGAAAAGACACAATTTTGCTAGTTACATCAAAAGCCTTTTGACCTAGACATCTACTTTACACTTGGCATGAACTTAATCTTAGAATAAACACCTACGCAATCACTCTTCTGTACTAACCTGTTTGTTTGCCCTCTCAAGTTTTATAACTTGTGCATTTCAACAACTTTTAAGTATTCAAGGTCCAAACTGGAACTTACTCTGAACAGAATAAATTGTAGCTAAATCTTTTTCAGTAATAAGAGGAACTGCTTGGAAAAAAACATTATGGTAAACAGTTATCTTTTTAGCAATTTTTCATACACTTGAATAGACAACGGAAAAAAATACATTGTGTGCAAGAGTCCTGTTTTTTGTTGGCTTTTTCTTTCAAGATTGGAGAGCATGAAATGCCTGATGTACTGGGGAGTGATTTTGAAGTGGACGACCTAGTGCTGTGCCACGACTTGCACTTGGAGACCAGCTGTGCCAGTTGCTGTATTGGAAGAAAGACCTGCTGTGAATCTAGTCTGCATGTGTACTTAATTTCCTGAATTATCATATTCTCCTAATCAGCTTCTGAGTTAAGGACCAAAAATGAGGATCCAGGTGAGCAGCAAGGATTTAATGTCTAGAATGAAATAGCCTGTTTTGTCATTTTATTGTTTTGCAATCTACTGGTACATTTATTCCACATATCTTGTCTTAGCCAGTGAACACTTCTTTTGATTCCACTTCATCTAATTGATCTAAATGATATTTCACTAGCTCAAGAGACTTGAGCAGTTTTATGAGAATCAGATGAGGGCATATCTACCAGGGTTCCGCAAAATAAATTTGTCAGTCCCAATGAGTTGAGAGAGTTATGTTGTATGATATGAACAATACATTCATTGCTTTTCTCAGAGTATGCACTCTACCTGAATTAACCACAACTGGGATGAATTTTTATATAAGTATGTAACCTATTGCATATGCTTGATTTGGCACTGTTAAATAATGCTCGCAGATTTCTTGAGCACAAGATCAAGGCTGAATTACCCTAGTAGATCTTCACTTGTTGTTTTATATATGTCTTTGTGCTGTAAGACTGTTTGCAAAATCATTCAACTCAGTTTAAAGGAAACACAGAAAAAGAAATTGCAAGACCAAATTCTGGTCTTTTCCTGCTATTAAGAAATCCACAAACAATAGGTTTGTGCAGAAACAGTAATGTAGTCTGATGGCTGTGAACAAAATCCTTGATGTTTATTACCTTTGAACACAGTGTAAGTCCACATCTCTAAAGAGGGATAAGTCTATTAAATAACTTTTGGATCCTTGTGTCTATTTAATGATAAATGAGTCGTAATATTGGAGGAGCTTGAATGTTTGACAATCTAATTACTCTAGTTACGTGATAAATTGTTACCACTTTTTCCTAGCTGCACAAAGATTTTAAAGCACTTCTGGTAATATTATGTAGTAGGATACTGAAAATAATTTCAGTGGCCTCCAATATTATCTCAAATCTACTTTCAGAGAAAATTCTGATATTAAAAAATGTTTCTATTTATAGGACAACATCCACTGCCTGTCAGCACTAAGGGCCTATTTAAATGTTTATTTAGGATTGCTAGATCAAAACTAAACAACTGCTTTCATGTACAGTATGTGTCCACTCAGTCTACATCATATTTATTCCAAGTCTGACTTTCTCTGGTGTTGGATTGCTTCATATATCCAGTTTAACAAGACAGCGTAGTGAAGTCTTGTCCTCCTGCAGTTTTCCTTGAGCAGGGAAATAAGGATGAAGGAAACAAAACAAACCCCTAACATAAATGCTAAAAGAATTTATGTCTAAGCAGCAGCTTAGACTGCACTTGGATTTATTCTCTGCTTTTAGTGTTCTGTGGACACTGAGGACAGTGATGAGGTGGTGTCACAGCCCACTCAGGACTCATGAAGGTTCTTTTACTGTGATCTCTAAGTGCAAAACACAGAATCAAGGTGACTATGCCTAGAGGGTTATGCTTTAATTCAACAGTGCAACTTTATCACATGCTGCTTTACAGGCAAAACAGTAAAGACTGATAGAAAAGTAGAAAAGGGGTAAATAGAGAAAAGAAGGTGATAGCTACCATCACAGAGTCACAGGAGCAATGCATCTTGCTCCTCCTCTGTCCAGTGGAACTCTGTCAGTCTCTGCCTTCTTGAGTGAAGCTTCCATGCATACAAGAGTGTGCAAGGGTGTGCTCTCCCTGGACGCAGGTAGCTTTTGGTCAGGAGATGTGTTTTGGTATTATAATGACGTTATAATTACCAAAGTTCACCTGAAGGTCATGAATTCTTCATTGATTTGAAATGCAAGTGGCAATTCAGTTGGCACTATGTGGTATCTGTTCTGGCTTGCCAGGTAACAAGAAAACAGTACAGCACCCTCCACACCATGCAGTTCTCCATTCCAAGGCATATCCATAAAGACCATGTTTCATTCTGGTACAACAGTTCCATTCTTTGGATCAGTCAACCTACATTTTCAGGGTATCTTATTTTACCTTATTGTCCAAGTCCCTGATAACTGTATTGAGACAATTCTGATTGACTTTTACAGGTGGTGAAAGTCTGTTACAGACCTTCAAGTTGTCCTATTCAATTAGGTGGATCAGGGAAAGCTTCAAAGTTCCCAGAGGAAAAATTAAGACACAAGAGAGGTCATGTGCAGTTCCCATACTGAGGCTTTATTGTTTAAAAATATGCAATAGAAAGAAAGAGTGACGGAGAGAGGAGAAAATGGGAAGGGAAAGAAAAGCGAGTAAAGAGGGGAAAACAGATATAGTTACAACTGCTGAAATATTGGCATCTCCAGATATCTTCAAAAGTACAGCAGTGTCTTGCCATCTCCTGAGCCTTGTCGATCCTTTGGTGGGAAGCTTCCAAAGTTCTTACTAAGAAGCCAGAATAGTGTACTCTGCCCCTTGCCCTTGCCTTCGTTTTACAGGGATGCTGCCACTTCCACCAGTCTTGTGGCCAGTGTCAGTGCTTCTTTGTTCTTGTTGCTGAAGCCATTTGGAAGGCTCAGGGTCTTGTTATCTTGTCCCAGGCTTCAGCAATGCCAAAGCTATGCTTCGTCATTTCAAATCTTCTAGGGACAGCCAGTTCAGTGGCACAGATATGTGGGTCTCCAGATAGTGAGCCATCTGGTCCTGGGGGGCTGTTCATTCCGTCCTTCTCAATAAGGCCATGTTGAGACCAACGTTCTTTGCGGAGTTCCACACAAGTGTTCCATAAGGAGATGAGCAGACAAGTTCTCTCTGGTGCCAATGGTAAGTTAATTTCTGCAGTGTTAGTGATTATTTTCCCTTTTTTGCTTTGAAATATGAAAATATCTAAACTCTTAAAAACTGAATGTCATGCCTTGCATGTCAGAGGGTCATTTAGATGTTATTGTTTGGCCTTGCTTTTATTACCTCTCTGTGGACGAAAATAAAACTATTCACCCATGGCAGAAAGGTTTAAAATTGATTTATTAAAAATAAAAAAACCCATGGCAATATTTCTAGGAAACAGATGTTGAAAGATTCTTTAATTCACATGAAATAAAGTTTCCATTTTATACTTTAAAAGTAGCCATTCAGAGTCTTTTATTTTCGAATTAAGAAATGATAACTTGGAACATGATATTGGAGAAGTTTATTTTTAAATTATTTGGCTAAATTTTGCCATCTTCCTCTTAGAATGGAGAAGCAAGCCATCAAGATCCCAAGCACAATTGCTCTGGCAAACACAGTCTGGCTGCATTGGCAAGAACATACAGAGTGAGGTGAGAGAAGTGTTTCTTCAACTGTATTTGTATCACACCTACAGCCATCTGCCCAGATTTTGATTTTGCAGCACAAGAACACTGATATTAAGGATTAGATACTTGAGGAGTTGGAGTAAATGATGTAGACAGAGATGTTCAGAGATCTAAGTTTCACAGAATGAAACAATATATGAGATTGAAAGAGTCATCTGGTCTAACACTCCTACTCAAGCAGGTCACTTAGAATCTGTTGCCCAGGAACATGTCCAGATGGCTTTTGTATATCTGCACAATTGGAGACTTCCCAACCCCTCTGAGCAACATATTCCAGGACTTAGCCAGCTCATCAGTAAAAAAGTGGTTCCTAATGTTCAGGTAGAATCTCTTGTGTTTCAGTTTATGCCCCTTGCCCTCACACCAGGCACCACTGCACTCTCCCTTCAAGTATTTATATGCATTAATAAGATTACCTCTGAACTACCTCATCTTTCAGCTGAATAGTTCCAGTTCTCTCAGCATTTCCTCATATGTGAGATGTTCCAGGGCTTTGTGATCTTTTCTTGACCTCTCTCCAGTAACTTCATATCTCTCATATTTTAAAATGCCCAAGGTAATGATTCTCAATGCCAGAAAAGAGGAAGGGTCTCTATACAGAAAGTGTTGGACTTTCCCCCATTTCTGCCTTGGATGTTATGGATTTTATCCCCTAATTTACATGAATGGGGGCAAGACTGTGCCTGACTGGATTTATACCACATGGAATATTTATAATTGTCAGTGTAATGGAGTTTCCTCTTATCTTTCATTTGCTTCTCTTATGCTGATCTTGGCAACATTTGAATACAAATTTTCTAGGTCTTATACAGAAACCTTTCCAGTATCTTTTTGCATACTTGCCTTAGGAATTTGAATAGTGGTTTCATAGAATCATAGACTCATTAGGGATTGAAAGGGACTTTGAAAGATCTTATAATCCACTTCCCCTGTCACAGCATGATCATCTAGGCCAAGCTGCACAAGAATATATCCAGGCAGGTATTAAATATCTCCAGAGAAGGATACTCCACAATCCCCCTGGGCAGCCTGTTCCAGTGCTCTGTTACTCTCACTGTGAAGATTCATAGAATCAGAGAATCATTAGGGATTAGAAGGGACCTCAAAAGATCACCTAGTCCAATCCCCCTGCCACAGCAGGGTCACCTAGACCAAGTCACACAGGAACACATCCAGGCGGGTCTTAAACCTGATAACCACCCCTGTTCCGAACCACCTCAGGATGCTGTTGGCCCTCTTGGCCACAAGAGCACACTGCTGGCTCGTAGTCATCCTGCTGTCCACCAGGACCCCCAGGTCGCTTTCTCCTACACTGCTCTCCAACAGGTCAGTCCCCAACCTATACTGGTACCTGGGGTTGTTCTAGCCCAGATGCAAGACTCTGCGCTTACCCTTGTTATACTTCATTAAATTTCTCCCTGCCCAGCTCTCCAGCCTGTCCAGGTTTCACTGAATGGCAGCACAGTCTGCTGGGATGTTGGTAACATCACCCAGCTTTGTGTCATTAGCAAACTTGCTGACAGTGCACCCTAATCCCTCATCCAAGTCATTAATGAATAGAATGAATAGGACTGGTCCCGGTACCTACCCTTGGGGGACTCTACTAGATACAGGCCTCCAACTAGACTCCGTCCCATTGACCACTGCTCTCTGGCTTCTATTCTGCTTCTGTCCTGTAGTTCATGATGCACCTCACTACCCGATCATCTAGAAAACACTGCTTCAGTTTGGCTGTGAGGATGCTGTGTGAGACTCTCAAATGCCTTATTGAAGTCAAGATAGACCACATCCACCTGGTTATGCCCTCAGAAAAGCGTATCAGGTTGGTGAAGCATGTCTTCCCCTTGGTGAAGCCATGCTGACTGTCCCTAATGACCGTCTTGTCTTTGATGTGCCTAGAGACTATGACCAGGACAAATCGTTCCATCACTTTTCCAGAGATGGAGGTGAAGCTGACCGGTCTATAGTTACCTGGGTCCTCCTTCTTACCCTCTTTGAAGATTGTAATGACATTTGCTATCCTCCATTTGCACCTCTCCTGACCCCCATGACTTAGAAAAGATGATGGAGAGAGGCTTAGCTATAACTTCTGCCATCTCCCTTAGCACTTGTGGCTGCATCCCATCTGGGCCCATGGGTTTGAACTGAGACTTAGGACATGATGTTTGAGGAATGTCAGGACTTAGTTCAGGTTTGATTTCTTTGAATGATGCAGTAGTGTCCTGTTTAGTCTAATGCTAATGCACAGCTTGGGGCTGAGCCATATACACAGCTCCCCGAGAGTCATCCCTGCATACAACAGGCTTCAGTCTAAGGCTGGATCACTTTTACTACCCTTTAATGAGTTACATGTTTGTGTTAGACAGTACTGAAATAGATTACAAGCTATGAACCACATGATCTATACAAACACAAATTTCTTATTTTCAGTACTTTTTCACTAAATTGAGGCAACTGTCAAAGAAAGAAGGACAACACTACTGAAACACAAGCACTGAAGGTTATATGGTTTAGCCCTATTGAAAACAGTCACTGTGAAAAACAAATCTCAGTGAATTAACTTTTGAGTTTCACTCAACCACCTACAGTATAGAAGACATTTAATAGCATTAGAGATTAACCCAGATGAAATGATCCACTCCCTAAAATTCAGAAACCCACTTATAGTAACTCCTCTATTTGAATTCTGCCAATGGCACACACACATTTTCCATTTTAAAAATAAATTTTCTATGTTCATCAGCTATCATCATATATTTTAAATGAAGGAGTAACAGATTACATGCCAACAGTTTGCATAGTCCTCAGTTTAAATAACTACCAATTATATTGAATATCATTCTTTCTTATTTTGTTTTAGTAGTAGGTAAAAGAGAAATTACTGTAATAACTTATGATGTTTTCTTATATTAATGCTGAATACAACCTCAAATCATAAATTTGATGTTTTTTCCTTTTGTAATATTCATCTTATGATTAAAGTCCTACTCGGCACAGCAGCTACTACTTTGCAACATTTATGTGTTAATAGTAAGACAGATTAAAACTGATGTGAGTATTATTCCACTGAGAAAAGAATCTAACCTGCTTTGGAAAATTTTCCATGGCCTGCAATAAGGTAAAATATAGACAGAGGTTTAAAAAAATACTTTTAAAAAATATGTCTGAGGGGGATTGGTACAGCCTATAGCAATTATAAGGAGCATAATATATAAAGGGGAAACTTGCTTAATGCTTTACATGTACTTTAAAATCCATTTATTATTTATGCATTTTCCATATCCTTGATATTTTGGGCCAATTATGAGAGAATGTTCTTTCAAATTACCATGTTACCCTCTTAGACAAACTTGTCCATTACATCTTCTTCTGTATGATCCAGAAATGACATCAAAATGCCAAGGTATAAAATCTCCACAATTACCATGGCAACAGAGATACAATTTAGTGAATAAAGGACTTTGTTTTCTGGAGAAAATCAGGAAAAGGAGAGGAAAAAACCTTTCTTCATTCAAACACTATTTTGTGTTATTACGAGCTATGCGGGTCTGCTGATGAATGACACATGCACCTGAGTAGTAGAAGACAGAGACAAGCGGAGTTACTGAAATCTTTTTTGATCTTTATTTGATCTTTATTACTAAAACCAGTCCTCATATAGTCTGAGCCCTGGAGATATAGGACTAGGTCTGGAGACAAGAAGACTCTCTCTTGGTAGAGATGGACAAGGTTAGAGAGCTTTTATGGCTGGACATCGATAAATCTATGGGCCCTGGCAGGATGCACCCATGGGTGCTGAGAGAGCTGGCAGATATCATTGTCTTTGAAAATTCTTGAAAAACAGAAGAGGTGCCTGAGGACAGAAGGAAGGCCAGTGTCAATCCAGTCTTCAAGAAGGTTAAAAAGGAGGATTCAAGAAAAATACAGGCTGGTAAGTCTCATCATCAGCCCTGGAAAGATAATGGAATGATTTTTTGGGATGCCATTTTTAACCTTCTGAAAGAGAAGAAAGTTACTGAGTGTAATCAACATGTGGCAAGTTGGAGACCTGTGGGGGTCCCCCAGGGGTCAGTCTTTTTCAATATATTCACCTGAGTGAGGGGACAAGAGTGTATCCTCAGATAGTGTGATGATTATACAAAGCTGGGAGGGGTAGCTGACACATCAGAGGTCTGTGCTGCCATTCAGCATGTCCTGGACAGGCTGAAGAATTGGGCAGAGAGGAACATAATGAGGTTCAACAGGAGCAAATGTAGGGTCCAGAACCGGGGGAGGAAGAAACTCATGCATCAGTATAAGTTAGGCGTGGACTTGTTGGAGAGTAGCCCTAAAAAGAAAGATTTTGGAGTCCTGCCATACAGCTAGCTGACGATGAGCCGACAGTGTGCCATTGTTGCCAAGAAGGCCGATGGTGTTCTTGGATGCATTAAGAAGTGTGTGGCTGGTAGGTCTAGAGGTTGTCCTTGCCCTCTACTCCGCTCTGGCGAGGCCACATTTGGAGTACTGTGTCCAGTTCTGGGTTCCCCAGCTCAAGAGAGACCAGGAACTGCTGGAGAGAGTCTAGATGACTGGGGGCCTGGAGCATCTCTCTTATGAGGAATGATTGGGACTGCTTAGCCTTGAAAAGAGAAGAATGGGAGAAGATCTTATCCTTGCCTATATGTATCTGAAGGGTGACTGTGGAGAGGAAGGTGGTAGGAACTTTTCAGTTTTGCTCAGTGAGAGGATAAGGAGCAACGGGTACAAGCTGGAACACAAGAAGGATCATTTAGAAATAAGGAAAACTCTCTTTACAGTGAGAGTCTCAAAGTTGGAACAGGTTGTGGAGTCTCCTTCTCTGGAAGGATTGAAACCACACCTGGATGCAGCCCTGTGAAATGTGTTTTAGGCAGCCCTGATTTTGCAGGGAGATTGTACTCTGTCGTGGGTTCAAGACCACAATTAAAGAAAACAAAGCAGTCAGGTCTTAATGAGATCTTGGATAAATCTGCTAGACAACGAATAGCTTAGGGAAACTGGAAAATGATTTATTAACCCTGTAACTGTATAGAGAAAAGAAGAAAAGGTTAAGCAAGTTAGTGCACACACACTAGAAACTGTGTCACAGATGCCATCACATATTCTGAGAAAAATACAACGGGAGATCACTATCGTATTGGTCCTTGGGTCTTTTTCCACATCAGAGATCTGCAGGGAAAAAGAGCATGTCAGTCATGTAGAGAAGAGTGCCACCACTCTCTCTATTATTCATGCATCACCCCTGTCTGTGGTACAGTGGCACCCCAAGCTGTTTGCAGACTGGTGAATTCTTCAGTTCTTCAGCGTAGCTTCTCCAGCTAAACGCTCTCGGGACGGCCTGATTCCTCAGCGCCTGAACTGCATCCCTCAGTGCAGGAGACATGCTTTCAAACAAAGATCCAGACTCTGTCTTTCATGCCCAAGACTTAAGTATTCTTGACTCCTTCTGCTTTCTTCAGCTAAGCCCGAGGGAATTCTCCCCAATACTTAAGCATTCCCATCTTTTTCTCAGCAGCAGAAATGACAGTCACTCTTCCTGCTGGTCAGGGGTCTCTAAAATGGTAGTGGCTGCATGCCCCTGGCCACGTGCAGCACCCAAGATGGAGACTGACCACGTGGCTGTGTCAGCAGGGCCACCTCCTCACATTCTGCATGTGGCCAAGCGAGCTTTCCAGGATCATCCCCTCTCCCTCTCCTTCTCCCTCTCCCTCTCCCTCTCCTCTCCCTCTCCCTGTCCCCCTCCTTTCCCCTCCTCTCCCTCTTCTCTCCCATTCCTCTGCCCTCCCTCTCCTCTCTCTCTCCCCTCCCTCTCCCTCTCCCTCTCCTCCTGTCTTAGCTCCAGGAGGAAGAAAGAGGAATCCGCCAGCTCACCACGATATTGAAGGGCTGCTCCAGGCAGGGAAGGGGGAGCGTTTGATGGTGGCTGGGGGGGGTAGATCTGCACCAAAGTGTTGCTTCTCCAGTCCATGGCTTCAGGTCTGGTCCAGGGTTGGCGCCAAGCTGGAGTCACCCCTGCCACGCTGGGGTTGGCGCCACGCTGGGCCGTCTTCCTCCACCCTGGTGTTTACGGGAACAGAGCAGACCTGGTGAGCCCCTTCCATCCTGTTTCTGATGGGGGAAATGGGGGTGGGAGCCACTGGAAGTCATCTTCCCCTCTGCCCTGCCCCTGGAAGGGGGGTGGGGGTTAGCATGAGGCTCCAGCCCCCTGCTGGGCTGAAAGCTCTAAGCAAAAAGAGGCAGGACCAAGATCACTGTCCCCTTTTATCTGCTCACCTAGTGACACCCCTTAAGGGCAGGCACTTGGGACAGTGTCACCTCCCCCCAGGACAGGTCACTGAGGGGAGGGGGGACCTCCCAAAGCAACAGAACCTTTTTCTTCATGGAAGCACAAAACTGTATGTCTGAAAATTCTGATAATTTTCAAACTGCAATGTACTCCATGATCTTTTGAGGTCTCTTCCAATTCTGGCAATTCTGTTATTCTGTGTGATTCTGTAATCCAGTTAATTCTTTATTCATCAGATTGTCCATCTGTCAAACCCTTGCATCACTGTTTTAAAGACAAGGATTTGACAGCGTCAAATGCCTTATGCAAGTCCAGGTAGATGACATCAGTTGCTCCATCCTTGTCCACCAATGCTGTAACTCTGTCATAGAAGGCCACCAGATTTGTCAGGCACAATCTGACCTTAGTGAAGTTTTGTTGGCTATCACCAGTCACCTCCAGTTTTAACACACGCCTCAGCATAGATTCCAGGAGGATGTGATCCATGATCTTACCAGGCACAGAAATGAGATTGACTGGCCTGTAGTTCCCTTTGCTGTCTTTTTCACATTTTTCAATAGTGGACGTTGTATTACCCCTTTTGCAGTCAGTGCGAAATAGTCATTTTGTACCTTCTCTATATCCTGGGTATCCAGACCACCTGTTTCCTTTTGGAGTACGCCCACATTTCCACAAAATTTATTTTCTTCACCGATATGCTTGTGAAAGTCTTTCTTGTTGCTCTCAATGTCCATGTCCAGATTTTTTCCAATTTGTATACGCTTTTCAGTCTTAGTTGTTTTCAATTTCTTGATTATTTTAAAGCATTATTCTTCTGTGCAAACTCTAAACATATATGTATAAATTTTTTGTACAAAATGTAATCTTCAAGAATAAGGCATGCCAGGTTGAATGATTAGTATTCAACACTTGTTTTCTTTGTTTGTTCCCTTATGACAGTTCAAGGGGAATGACAATATTCTCATGCAACATTAACATAATTTTGGTGTTGCTCTGATGACACTGCAACTGCCTATGTTTAGTGGTATAAAAAAGTTTATGCGATAACAAAACTTATTATAACTCTTTCCAGGTTGTATGGGAAAAAACAACAACAACCAATAAATTCCTATTTGTTGTTTGCTTGAGTTTTTTTTTTCTCAAACTAAAAGAAAGTGATTTAGGAATAATTAAATCAGTCATATATCCTTCTGTATTTACATGCTTTTGTATTAGAAGGCTGTGATCAACATATATCTCTGGTTAAGAAGAAACTTACACAAACTCTGAATTATTAAAAATGCTAGATTTCACTAGGATGTACTTCCTACATTAAAAGTTTAAGATGAAAGAAAAGGGTAACAAATCGTGGAAAACAGAAATTGCTAAAATACCCTCTCAGAAATACCTTTGACATTTTATGAAATAGAACTAAATACATAAATACTGAATGCCATTTTATTCTGTGTGATTTTTAAAAGAAAATGTGAAAAGGAAGAGAGTCCTATCAGATCTTCAAGAATCAAATAGATAGGGTGGAATCTCTGCATGCTTACAGTATGTAGACAGAACACTTTTATAGAATTAGTTTGGCTCCTGCTCACAATCTAGAAATATCCAGAATAAATTTCCACGTAAATCTCTTACATAGATGAATAAGCAGAGGATTTACATATATTTCTACTGTGATCTTTGTATTTATCTTTACAGTTGTTCTTCTCTAAACAAACAAACATAATTCCTCATTAGGCTGCAAATGAATTATTGACTAAGCAGATAATGAATAGATAGATACAAAACTTTTGGTTTTATAGATAAATATAAACAATTTTCTCTAAAAGATTTCATAATATTGTAATGGTTAAAGAGGAAAATTTAACTGGATAAAGAGAATTCAGTAAATTTTTTGTCTTATCTGTGGTATTTCAGAAAAGTCAAAGACATTTTTCCTGTACATTCTACAGTGAGGATGGGAAAAGAAATCCCATTAATGTCACCAGGAGTGGTATTGGGCCCTAATACATAATACAAAAACATAGTCCCTTTTTGTAGCAGGGAGAAGACTAATGAATTTCAAGGATGAGTTTCATTTGCTGGAGGGTTTGTCATTTAGAGATAGAATTTGAATTTTTTTGTTTGTGAGAAAGGATGGACATAGTAACATGGTAAGTTTTGAGGAACTAAGGGGAAGGGTCAAGAGACCTACCACCTTGGACTTCTGGAGGGTATAATTTGATCTGTTTAGGAACAGGTTTACACAGTTCTTTGAGACACAGTCCTGAAGGGGAAATGAGTCCAGGAAGGCTGGATATTCTTCAAATAGGAAGTCTTTAAGTTGAAAGACCAACCTGTCTCAGTGTGCCATAAGACAAGCCAGTGGGGAAGAAGTTGAGCTGTTTAAATAGAGAGCTTGGGCTAGAACTCAGGAAGTATGTATTGTCTTTGGACAAAGAGGCGGTCAGCTCAGGAAGATGCAAGGATGTTGGAAGGCTGTGTAGGGAGAAAATTAGAAAAGCCAAAGCTCAGTTAGAACTTAATCTGTCCAGCACCATCAAAGACAATAAAAAACTGTTTCTATAAATATCTTAACAGTAAAAGAAGAACTAAGCTGGTGGAACTGCTCACCAAGCCACTTTCAGTCATTTGTTATTAGTCCTGGTTAAACTCAGGGAAGGAAAGATATGAAGCAGATAACCTTGATTACTGTCACACGGCGTGTACAGGACAATCAGATGATCAGGGTCAGTCAGCACGGGCTTATGAAAGGCAGGTCCTGCTTGACTACCTGATGTCCTTCTATGAGGAGGCAATCTGTCTAGTGGATGAGAGAAGGGCCATGGACATTGTATAGCTGAACTTAAGTCAAGCCTTTGATACTGTTTCCCCCAGCATTATTGTGGATATTCTTCACTGGATAAAAAAAATCACTGCATAGCCATAGTGATGGTGAATGGAGTTAAATCCAGTTGGTGGCTGTCACAGACACATCCACAAAATGGACAGTAGTATCTACCCAAATGTGTGGATTTATTGAATTCAAGGTCCCATGGCAGTTGGGAATATATTACTGCATGACAAATTCCTGAATTCTAAGGAATACATAGACGTGAAAATCATACACTTAAGGGTACCCAAACCAAAGGATCACTCATCCAAAACGGTGAGGATTCATTCCAGGATATCAATAATAAATAAATAAAAAGGGGATAAGGCCTCACTCAATCCCAGGAAGCATCCTTAAACAGTGTCCCATAAAAGGGGAGAATTCTCTACTGTAAACCTGCTACTACAAGGGGGACTCAAATTCAGTTGCCTCGCATGGGTCCATTTAAACCCTAGTCAAGTCTGAGCTGTGGTCGTTCTAATTAGATGGAGGTAAATGTCTTCAAAGGAAGTCTGAGGTACCCAAACTGTGAGGGGACAAGTAATAGCTGTGAGGCATCCACCAGTGTCGTTCATACAATTTTTGGGTACGTCTTGGCCATTGTGAAATCCTTGCCAGGTAGTTGCGATTGCCACAGTGGCCAGTCACAACTGGAGTTCTCCAGAGATCAGTATTGAGGCTAGTCCTCTTTAATGTCTTTATCAATGATCTGAAAGGAGATTGTAATAACAATGGAGTTAATTTCTTTTCCCTTTGTTGGAGATATGGACAGTGAAATTGAGTGTACCCTCAGCAAGTCTGCTGATGACATCAAGCTGAGTGATGTGGTCAACAACCTAGAGGGAAGGGAGGCCATCTGGAGGGACCTTGAGGGACCTGAGAGCAGGGACCATGCAAGCTGCATGAAGTTCAACAAGTGTAAGTGCAAGGTGCTGCCAAATGGTGAAAGTGCTTAAAACACATCTAGATATAGTGCTGAGGGGTCGTATTTTTGTTGTCATCTGGCAGTCACGGGTGATCTTAAAGCTCTGTTCCAATGAAAATGATTCTGTGATTTTCTCATATCACAGAGTCACTAAATTGAAGGAAAATAGCATTTGATTTTTTAGGTTTTTCCTTTCCATAGTGTGTTATTTTAATTTTATCAGACTTCTGGTGGAATACCCAAGTTACCATCCACTTTGCATTTACTGTAAGATTTTTATTAAAATTAGCTTATAAATATTTATAATAAAATTTGCAAATTTATATCTACTACATAAGGATAAGTAGAGCTAAGACCAGGAATTCTGTAAGTGTTATCAATTTAATATTTTATAAGAAAATGATGTATGAAATATTAAAAAATTATATTTATATGAGGTTCCATATAAATACGAGAATGAACTTCTTCCCAGTGAGGGTGACAGAGCATTGGAACAGGCTGCCCAGGGGGGTTGTGGAGTCTCCTTCTCTGGAGA
>JAOXOE010000405.1:3023384-3034428 GCA_028565055.1 Phoeniculus purpureus | reverse complement strand
CCCGCTCTTTTTATCCCGCTCTTCCTTCCCGCTCTTCCTTCCCGCTCTTCCTTCCCGCTCTTCCTTCCCGCTCTTCCTTCCCGTCTCTATTTACGCCTTTAGCAACATAATTTCCAACAGGATACATCGGCACTTGTCAGTCTGATAACTTATTCCAGGTTACCTCCGCCTGAGAGTTGCTTAAGGTTACAAGAGTGAAGTAAGATGGGCAGGGTGAGGGAATCCCGCTGAAAGGGCCGTGTGTGTTCTGGAGTTCAGAGCATTTTTAATTTTTAAGTTTTTTTAATTTTGGTTGAACAATGCCGGTTTGTTTCATGCAGTGAAGCAAGGCAATACAGTTTCTGTTTGGCCTTACTGTCTTTTCCAACTGCCATCGTGAAGTCCCTCATTATGGGATTGTTCTCTAGAAGTCATTTTCTCTAACCAAACTGCTGGGAACGTGAGCAAGTTCAGCACTGAAACACTCCGGCAGACTCGGGACCATGAACTGCTCCTGCGCCGCGTTGTGGTTCACAGCCAGGTACATCAAATAACAGATTTGGGCAGGAGAAGCGTGTTTTCAGTGTAGTTTAAGATGAAAATTCGGGAGGTATGGAGGCATTCAACAAACAGAGTACACTGTGGCCATTGTTAAACTGGCTATGACTCGTGCAAGCGTGGACGTTTATCTGCCCGAGCGCAGTCTCAAAGTGTACAGAACACCTTCCCGTTTAAACAGGTGTTCAACTCTGTTAGGTCTCTTTTGTGGTATTCTTTGAATTCTGTGTGCAGCTGAAAGGACGGAAATTTTTACCTGAACCACCTGACCCTTCCTGTCTGCTCCTCACAGGTTAGAAAGGAGAATTTTTCAAGGTTAAACAGTCTGTTAAATTCTGCAGCCCTCCCAAACCTGGAGCCGCTGTGTGACTCTATTTCTCTCACTTGCCCCACAGCAGGATAATTTGGACCTCATTAATGGTCCTCAGGAAAATGACTTCCCAGCTGGAACCACTCCAAAAACCAGGATGCCTAATTAATAACAGTTAGTGATACCCGTCTTGTGTGAATGCTTTGACCCAGGTTCTACGCCTTTTTCCAGCCTAAACCAGCATGATCACACAAAGTGGGATCATGAATTTTGGGCCTGAATGAAAAAACGATGCCCTTAGTCCTCCCTAATAACTGCATGTAAAGACGGCTGATGATATAATTTTAGGTTCGTATCAAATTATCCAATTCATGTAAAAAATCCATAGGAATAGCACGATTTAGTAACGCCTTGACTTTGAAGCCTTTATTTAAACAGAACGAGAACAATGAACATGTAGTCGCTTCCCCATGACCAGAGTGTTTAGACAATCATCAATTTTGAGATGTGGCGATGCCTACATCTGCTCTGTGAAAGGAGAGCATAAGATCAGTTTTGCTTTCTACCAGTTCACAACATACATGGAAGATTGGCTGGTGGGATGAAGGCTCTTGGACATGGTGTCTAACGGGTGGTCTTGCGAGGGGCTCTGCAGCACCGCAGCACGGAACAGCAGATGCGCAGGGCTGTCCTACCCTACTTTCCTCCCATGGGAGGTATCTTATGGCCATTTATTTGTTTCTCCTATGCCACCAAGGAAAGAAAATCACACTGCTCTCATTTGAATTTCTCTCTACATAGTCATTTTCCCCTTAGCAAACAAAATTGTGGTGACATTTTCGTGCAGTGATATACCATAAAAAGATTTGCCTTTCTCAGCCTGCTCATGAGCCTCTCTTTTCTCACTCTCTGTGACATGTAGAGTGGGGGGGGGGGGAAAAAGGTCGGTAAAATTCAAACAAAAAGCTGTTTTACATTTGCACTACAAATCTGTAGTGACGCTCAGGTGCTACACACCAGCACAAACATTCGAAATGTAAATTTCAAGTGATTCGGATTATTTATTCTCTGTAGCCATTTACATTATATGTTTAAAATAATGTCCTCGTAGCTGTCTAGTTCCTGCTCAGAGTTACTCTACGTGTTGACAGTTAATATATTGATTGTTCATATAGAAATATTTTATAATGCTGGAGCATACGGGTTTCCATGTGAATCACATACGCACACCCAGAACTAGTTGCTAGTCACCCTCCATATTCAAGTCACAGCCGGAACAATGAAATGCAGAGAACAATGTGGTTAATGTATATTAGGCCTCAGGAAAGCTGAACCTGAATATATTAAACTAATCAAAATATGAAAGATTTGCATAATAGTTTTTTTTGTGTTCCTAGCACAGAACCAGTACTAGAACGATATAGTCAGACAAGTAATGTACTAATATGCATGTGTCTGTATATGTGAGTGTCTGTGCATATGCAAAAACGTTTTGCTCATCATTTCTTCAGCGTTTTTACCATTATTTGTTGTGTGATCTGACGGCAGAAAACATCTCTCTTCATTACCAGTTTTAAAAGGGAGGCCAGCTCGCATTCATAAAGACGCTCAATGGCACCCACACCTAAATTTGCAAACGGGAAGGGCGTGCAACAATTGAAATAGTGATAGGGTGAAAAGAAAGGTAAACACTGGCTATGTTAACATGTCAGCATTTGTAAAAACCTTTCCATTTGCATAGACAAACAGCATATAAAGACAAAAGAGGTAAGTACTAAGCACTTCTCTCTTTCCAGTTCCTGAGAATAATAGAATCACAGAACATTAGAAGGGACCTCGAAAGGTCATCTAGTCCTATCCCCCTGCCACAGCAGGATCACCTGGATCCAGTCACACAGGAACATGTCCAGGTGGGTTTTAAATGCCTCCAGACAAGGAGACTCGACAACCCCCCCCCCCGGGCAGCCTGTTCCAGTGCTCTGACATGAGGTACTGTCTTTCTGGGCTATGAGGTGACCCAGAAGCCAATACTGGGTTGAGATGACAATAAGTCTTAAGTGAGCGAACAATGTCTTAGGATGCTACTGGAAAAACAGCCACAAATGTTTATTGTTAAAGGGTTGAATGATGCTGATCAAAACTGAAGGCTTGGTAAATTCATTTTGCACTTTGCTACCGCAGCCCAATCTGCTAAAGAAGGATATTAATGATAGTTTTTCCCTACATTTAACTGTTCATAATGTAGGCTGTTTATTAAAAAGCTTTCATATTCACATGTTCACGTGCAGCCTTAGATACGGATTAGAGTAACAGCCTGTAGGGACAAACATTATGCAAACAATGAACAATATTCAAAGGAAACTTGCTGTAACTGCTTTGCAGAGAAAGCACACATTTTGTGGTGATGAGCAGCATGGTGGTGGTATAAAATAACGTATGATGAATGCCTTGTCAAGATAAATCAGAGTTAATAATGTACATGGTAACAGAGAGCGTAATGTAGAAGAGTCTTTGTGTTACGTACAATGCTAATTAATAATCAATTGAAATAATAGAATTAAAAACTTGGCAAAAGTCAGGCCAAGAGACTTTTAATGATGGCATTTCCCTCTCAGATTTCTAACTAATGAAGCAGAAAGGTAGTATGGATGTGTAGTTGTTTGTATGCATATGTATTTGCACCTGCGCTCTTGGAGTGAATGAGAAGGAGCCTCTCTACAGCAGGCTGGGGAGGATGAAAAAATCCAGCAGAGCAGTAGATACTAACAGTGTCTCTTGACCTTGTCATTAAGTATTATTACTGACTTCATTGGGAATGAGAGAAACCATGACCCATGAAATCTTTTAGGCATACGTAGAGCTTTAATGAGAGGTACCTTAAACACTTTGGGCATATATGTCCAATTTAAACATCTGCTTAGCTCAATCCAATTATCTGCAATCTGTTTCACCAAAATGTGAAATTATGGTGGAAAAGAAGAGTAAAATATGAAGCAATATGCGTTAAAAATGCTGAAGGTTCAGGACAAATGCATATGTCTCATAGAATTGTTTTTGAAGAGATTAAAAGTAAATTGTTTATTAGTGTTTACTTATTTTTAAGTTGCTGAAAATTAAAATTAAAAATGGAGGAAAAATGAGATGGGAAATTTATTTCAAAAAATGCTTTAAATAGTTCAGCAGTTATAGAAAGAAGAAATGAAGCTAAAATGATTTTCTACCCATGTCTGACTACATAATGTTGCATGTAGGCTGGACTCGATGATCTCAGAGGTCTTTTCCAGCCTCAATAATTCTGTGATTCTGTGATAAGAAACTGTCCTTTTAAAATATTCTACTTTTTACCATTTTGTAAAACATTTTGAGCTCTGTTTCTCCTGTAACACCAATAGAATCTGTGCAAACAAAGCCACAATATGGTCAATGTAATGAAGCTAGAAGCAGCAAATGTGTTTCTGATAATTCTCTCTTTCTGTCTGATTCTGATGGGAGCCTGGCTGAAGCTGTCAGATTCATCACATCCACTTCTACAAGGCGATGGCCAGTGCAATGTTGTGATGGTGACGCCGACAAGCATCACCACAAAAATGGGTCTGGAATGAGAAAATGGCTGATGATTTTGAGAGAACAAATCAAAGCAAGCCTGTAGTCACCAAAGTACATCGGTAAGTTTTTGGTTTTTCTTTTTAACAAACTGGATTTGGGAAACTTTTTAATTTGTCTGTGTACTTGGGTGAAAGGAGGGGTTAGCTTTCCTTCAAAAAGAGAGCTGCTTTCTCTATGTTCTTTTTTTTTGTGAATGAGAGAGGTTCTGGTATTTTTACACAGAGCTGCTCCTCAGGCATAGCTGTATTCACTGTGCTGAGAAAACCTTACCAAGATCTTTTTCCCGAGTTCTCTATCTAATGTACTTCGTTCAACACCAAGAGTCTCATTTTGAATTTTACTTGAACTTCCAACACTGTTATTCACTGTTTCTTTGCAGTCCCTTGAATACAGAACTTAAAACCAGAGCTTTTGTTTAGGAGAGAAAGAAATTATTTATAAAATGAAATGAAGAAAAAAATTGGAGGCATATGGTGTTCACCAGAAGACCATGCAGATAAGACTAAAGTAAGAAGGAAAGGGTTAAATGATGTCTGCCAAATCTGGAATATTGTCATTTAGGTCTAAATTGCCTTAGATGTACTTTTCAACAGTTACACTCAATTTAGAAGAGGATAAAAAAGAAAGAGAGGAAGGGAAGGAGGGAGGAAGGGATGGAGACAGAAAGAAAGAAAAGAAAAAAAGAAAGAGAGAAGGAAAGAGAGAAAGAGGGGAGAGGAAGGAAGAGGCAAGCGTACATGATGACTGCAGACTTCTGGAGAAAAAAGAATTAAAATCTTTTCCTTCTTCACTCACCAGGTGAAATTTTGGCCAAACTCCTCCAATTACCTTTGTGATGTGTCTGATTTTGATTGCTGCCTTTTACAGAAGAAACTGACTTAGACAGATGCAGGTGATGTTTAGGAAAGAGAGTTACTGCAAAAAAAGTGCTCAGAGCCAATGCGCAAGAGAAATCTTGGGGTTGGAAAACTTCAGTCTGATTGTTCCAGACAAAGAAATGACCAGAGATAATTTGCAGCAGAAGCATTAAGCAAATTTATATGATATTGTAGGTGAGGAATATGTTCAAAACAAGATGAGAAGCACACACACTTTGCCAATGAATATCAAAATGACTATTCAAACAGCACTTGCTAGGGAAGTCATTATCATATTTGGAGAAAAAAAGCATTAGGACTTCTTGAATGTGCCTTTCTACAACTACCCATACAGTCTCTTTTCACTGGCATTTATTTTGTCATTTTATCCTGAATATTTCATTGGAAAAGCATTTATCTCCTTTACACCAAAATAAGAATGCATCACAATTTCCTGTGGGGATTTTGTCACCATTTTCCTTCTAATTTTTGTGACATGTTATCTTTCTAATACAACATTATTTTTAAAGGCATGATTTAAAATATATCTTTTATGAAACCAAAAGCTCCTGAATCTCCCTGTAGACTCAGAGACACGTAGGACAAACTAGAAGTGTCCTGTGTCATGTTATGAAATGGAATTTGTGTAAAATATTGGCATAGTTATAAGCAAACAGCAATGACTTTTATTTATGCTCTATGTGCATGCGCATAACACTTAGTACAACTGGTAAAAGTGTTTTAGAACTTGAAAACCCAGACACACGCCAGCCTTTTTGTTTTGTAATATTTACAAGTTGGTTTTCTGTTAGGTAGGGCAGACACTTTTTGCCTAGATGAGAAAGCAGCAGCAATCCGCCTTCACTAAATTATTAGAGAGCAATATGGTTTGTTAAGTCTTAATTTATGTGAATATTTTGCATAGCTTTAGGAGCTATGACTAGGATTCATCAAAAAGGACTTGCAGAGAACATATTCAGTACAAGAACCCAATTCTTCGCATAATGAGCAGTTAATGTCGGGAGTTTTTGTTCAGAACGCTGTAAGCGTTAAGAGACAACGTAGGTTTGAAACCAAGCTGACAACTTCACGAAAGGGAAAAACCCAGCTGAGGGTCATTAAAACCAATAAAAGTACTTTCACATGTCTCAGCAAAGTCCCCTGAACTGTGGCTTTTCACTGGACAGGAGACTATTTAATGTCCATGTTGCTCTTGTCTTGTCTTCTTGTTCTTCTGTAGGTAGCCATGAGTAACGGTGGCCAGTAACAAGTAGATTAGCTGTCAATCAGACAAAGGTATTTTCTTCTTACTTTTTGATGAATAAGAAATTCTTAGCTATTAATAGAATTAAAATAGTGTCTCTGTTAAAAAAACACAGAATTATGTTTTGTGGTTGTAAATGAGTTGGATCCATACTTCAGGAGAAAGCAGTCATTTGCTAATAAATAAGTTTTAACATCCCAAAGTTGAACAGTATTTTCTAGAATCACTCCTAGAACAACTTTAGCCTATTAGCTTATTTTTTTTCTTTCTAAATTAAAAAGTAAGCACAGAAAACTCAGTACTCATTCTAATTTGTTCCGTTAGATTGATAACGAAGTCAATGGTATCCTTCTTCATTTTCCCTCCTGGATCAATGCCCTTGGGAAGGAACATCAGTAGCAAATAGGCATGGGAATTTAAAATTTCATTTCTCAGAAATGGAACTTTTGAAATCCACTTGCTATGAAAATTAATGATAATTAATGTTTTTGGTAATTCAAAAGGGCCTATTTAAGAAGGAGTCTTTGCCATGCAGCAATTAATGCAGCAATTAATACAAGCAGAAAGCTCCTACAAGGATACTGGAAGCCATTAAACACTTATTCCAGTAAGTTAATCCGTTAAATTGAAGAATCTGTTAGAAATCCATTTTAATCCAGCGCTAACACTGTGGGAACACATCTGATGACTGTTTGATGGTGTGCCATGGGGTTATCATGCCTTTTTTAATTGTTGCAAAGTGTAGTAAACATTTCTCTCATTTCTGTAAGGAGAAAAGTCATTAATTAATGATTAATCTTTTTTTGTCATTCAAGGTAAAAGCATGCTTTGGTTCTCTTTTTCTGGAGAAGCGGTGACTTATGAGCCCCCCCAAAACTACTGAATTATTGCTTTTTCTGCTCCGGTGAACATGAAGGCTACAGAAAGTTAGGCTTAAATTTGAATCCAGCCTTGGCTGCTCAACATTATTAAGAGAATCAGGCAAATGAAACAGCTGGAGTAAATACAAAGTCATAGTCTGAATCAGATAATGATTTCATTTCGATTATTAATGAGGCTTTTCTTTCCAATTAGGAGTATTAGCTGCTTTAAACTCAAATCGGACGGGCAATGAATTCTTGGCTCCTCACATTTGTGTGTCTCTGTTTGCACATTTCAGGGTATTGGAGGTAAGACGTCCAACAGCAGGTAGCCTATAAGAATTCTCTCTGCAGATGGGAAAAGAGTAAAATTATGTCCAGAAACACACAGGAAATTAGGACCAAATCCAGGTAAGATTGCTGCTTGCTACTTTAGCTTGTTTATTTTATAATGTTTGTATTCTAAATACAAAATCATAAAGCACAGGTGAAGTAAAAATAATAGTCTGAAATATTAAAATGAAGCCTATTTTTCCTTGATCGTCTTGGGTTTAAGAAAAAGATCAAAGAAATCAATATTTTTATTGGAAGGGTAGAATGAGAGAAATGATAAAGCAGAAATCACATTGAAAGTTGGTTTTTCGTCGCAGCATTCAGTACTGCTAGTCATAAAAGTATGAGGTGCTGGAATGGGAAGACAAGGCTAATACTTATAAAGGCTCAAAATACCCCTGTATGCCTGCAAAGAACATGATAGACTGCTGATACCGGGAACTTTTCAGTCCATGCTAATGAGACTGATACAAAGGAAAGCACTAAATAAGAGTTTAACACTGTAGGGAATTTCTATTCTCAACGTAAACTCAAAATACTCTTTTTTGTGTGTGCTCCAAACTGACCGGCACGTATGAAGATATCTCTGCTCACAGATAGGAGAAAACAAACAGAAATTACATTTCACAGCGTAAAACCTGCTGATGGTTTGGAGAAGCATGGAAGATGAGTCTAGTTCTGTCACTCGCATCACAGGGCTGAAAACCAGGGCTGTCCCCCATGCCGACCTTCACTGCGATATCAATGTACATAGCAGATGGCCACTATCAGCATGTGCTGTACAGTTCTGACACTTCACAATAAGCGCAGGTGCCAAATGCCAGCCCTCTGTGCTAGTTCTAGGCAGATTTGGCCTCTGGGAATGTTCATGATTTTCTCCAGTCAGAAGAGTCAGCTCCAGTAGTTTCAGCTGAGTTATCACTAGAGACTTGGTGTGAAACCAGCCACCTTCTTTGTTCATTAGGGGAATTTCAGCTGAGCATTAAAATGTCATCAGGCTCAAAAAGTGAGCCGAGGTCTTTACTCTTTGCAACTTCGGAGCTCTTAAGAAACACTTGTCCAAAAGGGTTAGTTGCCCTGTCTCTGAAATCACAAATGCTCTAGCAGAACCTGTGATTATTAATTCAGTCTTTTAATACTGCAGAACATTTAGTACCATCACAAGCTGCTTCTTTGACCCACATTGAACAATCTTCTTTGCAATATACAAGATAATAATCAAGTCAGAATTAAAAATGAAGTTTGCATCAGTGATGTTCTCAGCACTATAAAAAAGGGTTTCCTTTACAAGCAGGAAATGGAACTTTTCAGTTTTGTCCTTTTTATTTTATCATTGTGGTCTTTTTTTCCCCCCACTAATTTAAATTTTTGATTTTTATCTTGAAAACGTGTAAATTATAAGTGTTTTGGTTACGCGAATTGCTCCCTCTAGAACTTGTGAAGCACAAAGACTCAGTGCTAATTCTGAATTCCTTTTGAAATATAGCAAGATCCAAAATTAACTGTAATTTCAGTGCACTTAATAACAAACATAATTACTATCAGGAAAAATGGACAGCAGAAAGTACTTCAGTGGATTTCCTGATAACAGCTTTGGTTAAAAAATTACCAAAAAATATCATGGATTTTTCTTTGAAGCAGAAGCTCTCTCTTCATCTCAAATTATATTTCAAATATATTCAAGTATTTTAGCCAACTCTAGTCCCAGTCCAATGGTGTGCACTACTTACATACATAAATGTTTGCAGAATTAGGACCTTATTATGAATTATGCATACAAAATACATTTGCTTTCTTTTTTCATCTTTTCTTTCCTTTTTCTGCAGAAATATGTGTGCCTATGGTCTGACTGTATAAAGAAAAGGAATAATAACATTTTTACACAGCCCCTGAAAAAATTCGTTGTTCACACTTTTTAAACTAAAGAGGAACAAGTTCATTCCTCCAATTCCTGCCAGTTCTCCTGCTTCCCCAGGAAGAGAACACAAACCTGTTCTCTCACTAATTAAAAGGCAATGAAGTCTGAACTCCCTGATTGTTTGCTCATTACTGAACCCTCACTCCATGAATCTGGTTCCTGAATGGCATTCAAATACCTGTTCACTGTTACAGAATGACCCTTTGGTATCTTCTGGCATAGGGATAGGTTTAGGAAATGTAAAGCAGCTTACAAGAAAATTTATCCAAATAGATCTCCAAAAGTACAACTTAATCCTTAAATCATGTTGGAAGAATCATCTAGGATACAATTTCCATGGAAGACTGTAAAGATTGTGATATGGCAACTAACCTGTTAGTAATAAATAATTAATATTTCTTTTTCATGTGAATTTAATTCAAATTAAAGCTTAGTAAGAAAAAATATCCACTTCTTCTTGTAACTATATCCTTTTTCTCCATTATGCATGCTGTCCTGTCTATCCTTCTTACAACCTTCCAATTCATGTGCCATCAAAAGCAGTATCTACAGCTCTGTTGATGTACATGAAGCATTTTGCATGATTCTGGTCCTTTCTTCTGTAGTTTGTAACATCACGTGCAAAATCATGCCACACTTACTGGTCTCTGACCAGTGTTATTCTGCAGTGATCCACAACTCCTGTTTCCTCAGTCATCCCTCACAATATGTACTAACTTGCCAAGACTTCATCAGGACTGAAGATACAGCACAGAAGAACCAAAAAAAAAAAGGGGAAGGGGAAAAGGGAAAAAAAAGTTCTTCCTCAGCCACTGAAGTCCAGACCTGCTAGCTCCTAATTCCAAACAAATGCTAAAAGCTGCAGATGAGGGGGGAGTAAAAAGGAAAGACTGGGAATATCCTAGGCAGCGCTTAAATTCTTAATGTAAGCATCTTCTTGTGATTGGTCCAAGCTTACAGGAAGGGATAAAGATGAGAGAGAATGAGAGGAAGAGGGGAGGGGGGGTGTGCAGGGTGTGAAGCAGAAGAGGGACAGAGAGACGCAAAGGGATGGAGAAGCCACAATGTGCTGTGGGGCAAAACGGAACTGAAACCAAACTCCCAAGACACATGAACAGGGAGGGGGTGCCAAGAAGAGGAGGAAAGGAAAACCTTATCCCCAGATAAGGACCCCAAAATTTGTCTGACCTACTCCACCTGCTCAGCCTGTCCCCTGTGGCAGACACCTCTCTGCTTTACTTGTGCACCCCTGACCTCCACCTCCCAACTACTGAGACAGCTTAATTCCTTATATGCTGGAAGAGAGTTGGATGCAGTAATACTGTGAGCAAATATGATTTCACCAAATCCATAACAGTA